>JASDQU010509738.1:40533-66755 GCA_032191745.1 Picea mariana
AGGTGAAGAATCTCTAATCATTCAGTGCAAGAAGGATTTAGCCTCTGAATTTGATATGAAAGATCTAGGTCTCATGCACTATTACTTGGGACTAGAAGTATGGCAGAAGCGTGGTGAAATATTCCTTGGACAAGGAAAATATGCAATAAAGATCCTTCATAAGTTTGGAATGATGGACTATAAGTCCATGGACACTCCTATGAATGCAGATACAAGAAAAGTGAAAGTCCCATATTCCGATCCAGTAGATCCATCTCTATATCGGCAGCTAATTGGATCATTGATGTACTTGGTAAATACTCGACCAGATATTTTTTTTGCTGTAAATACATTAAGTCAGTTCCAGGTGGAACCGAGACAAGAGCATTGGATAGCTGCAAAGCATGTCTTAAGATATATTCATGGGACAATAAACTATGGCTTAAGATATACCGCATCTAGTGATATCCAACTTCATGGATTCACAGACTCTGATTGGGCAGGAAGTACAGAAGACAGGAAAAGTACTTCAGGTATGTGTTTCAGCTTGGGCTCCGCTATGATATCTTGGAGCAGAAGGAAGCAGAAGTCTGTCGCACTTAGTACAACAGAAGCAGAGTATATGGTAGCATGTGAAGCATGCACAGAAGAAGTATGGCTAAGGAAGTTAATATCCGATTTATTTGATCAGACTCCAGAATCGACCACAATATATTGTGATAATCAGAGTTGTATAAGGTTATCCGAGCATCCAGTGTTTCATGAAAGGTCAAATCACATTGAGATCAAAATACTACTTTATCCAAGATAAATTCTAGGAAGGAGAGGTAAAGCTCAAGTATATCCCCACTGATGAGCAGACAACAGATATCCTGACAAAGCCTCTTTCCATAATCAAGTTTGCATATTTCTGAGAGAAGATGGGGATTGTGGAAATAACTTCCTTAGCTGAAAGGGAAGATTCTCCAGGATAGAGAAGGTACGCAAAAATGTTTATTTCTGTGATTAAAATAACTCTCCAGTTAGGAGGGAGTATTGAAAATGTTATTTATTTTTGTAAGAGTCCATATTGGATAGATGCTTTCCTGTTCGAAAAGTAGATTGAGATTTCTGACGGACAGTGGCTTCCCATTGTAGTTAACATGGGAGGTAGACTGATTGCCGATGTATCATAGATAGCGACTTCCCATTATGGGGAGTTGTCTAGGACAGTCATTCTTCTTGGAAGTCACTCTATGTAGTGGTCAAGTAGAATGGTCTGCCTCACCGGGCAGTCATTCTTTCGAAGTTCACAGTTGTGAGCAGTTTCGAAGAATCATCCGTTTTGGAGGTTGATGCAGGACAGACATTCCTCGAGGGAAAACTCATTCTTTCCAGGATACACTTTGTTTAGTGTCGGAGGAATGGCCCAGGGTGGGGAATGGTCCAGACAGTTACTCCTCGAGGGCAGACTCATTCTCTCTAGGCTACACCTTGTTTGGTGTAGGAGGAATGGCCTAAGGTAGGGATTAGTCCAGGCTCAGAAATCAGGGACGGTTATTCCTCGAGGGAAGACTCATTCTCTCCAGGTTACACTTTGTTTAGTGTCGGAAGAATGGCCCAGGGTGGGGAATAGTCCAGGACAGTCATTCCTTAGGGCATACTCATTCCCTCCAAGTTACACTTTGTTTAGTGTCGGAGGAATGGCCCAGGGTAAGGAATAGTCCAAACATTTCTCGAGGGCAGACTCATTCTCTCCAGGTTACACTTTGTTTAGTGTCGAAAGAATGGCCCAGGGTGGGAAATGGTCCAGGTTCAGAAATCAGAAACAATCCTTCTTCCTTGGTTGAGAAGAATGGGGTAGATAGCCCAGTGTTGATATTCTATATTGAGGGTATACATTCTTTCAGACCTCACATATGTGAGTGAAATATTGGCCCAGATGATTATTGTTGATACTCTATACTGAGGGCAGACATTCTTTCAGATCTCACAGACGTGAGTGAAAGATTGGCCCAGATGATACAGTTTTTATCATAAAATTGTTTCTATGCAGGTTGTTATTTGTTATGAAGGATAGTTTGTGATTGTGTTTCACAAAGTCCAAGTAGTTGTGTACTACTGGAATAGACACAGGTGTGTTCTATAACTTGATATTGTACCAGTTGTCATAGGATATTATCCAGTCGGATAATAATGACAGGTGCTCGTGGTGCTACCAGTTGAATGGTCTGTTGTGCTCAAGACCATACCTCCCTAGCTAGGAGGGAGTGTTAATATTATGGTAGCTTCGGTAGGTATGAACCTCTATTATGACCTATGACGAGACTAGAATCCTCCGGAAGGAAGCAAAGAATTGAAGGATACCCTAGACAAGTTGTCGGCTGAACAAATATATTTATATTGAATTTATTGATGCCCAGAAGGAGAAGTCGGCCCCAGTTAGACTGGCCAGTCCACTATAAATATAGGGCACCAGTTTCATTATTTGTTATCTCAGTAGTTGCAGTGAGAGCTAAGTCTGCGCAGGCAGTTGAAGGCAGCAGCAGTTTTGTGTGCAGGTTTTCTGGGAGAGATGGAAAGTGGCGCGCTAGCTTCTAGGTGGGATCATCTGTTCAGTTTAGTTTCTATTCTTTTGCTTGGTGCATTTAGCCTCTCTTGAATATTGATTGCAGCCAGAATTCTCTTCTCGGTCAAGGTCAAGGTGCTCCAAGGGTGGCTTAAGGCCTGTGGTTGGGTGACGAGGGTATCGTTAATGGTTAAATGAGCACAATCCTCTATATTCTAACAGCTCATGCTGCTCCTTCATGAACCTGGAAACTGTGCCAACTACATATGAGAGGTCTATTCTAGAGTGTGTGAGATACAACAATCTCACCACTAGTTGTCTGTACAGTGTGTTGTCAACTAGTGGAGTCTCCCCTCCATCCTTAATTTTAACTTCTGATAGGAAAGGAGTCGGAGCAGACTTGCAGTCTGTCATGTGAAATCTCTCAAGGAGATCTCATGCATACTTGGCTTGAGACAGTTTGATGCTTGATGCATCCTAACTGAACTCAAGTCCAAGGAAGAAGTGTAGTGGACCCATGTCCATCATCAAAAACCTGTCATGAAGAATCCTCTTGACTGCAGCAATCACTGAAGTCGAGAAACCGGTGATCAACAAATCATCGACATACAGAACTAAAAGTAGAAGTGAATTAGTCGTCCTAAGCATGTATACATTCGAGTTTGATTTACAGCGTACAAAGTTCTGTGACAATAGGTAGGAGTCCATCTTGGAATACCATGCCCTCAAAGCCTGCTTGAGGTCATAAAGTGACTTCTTCAGTTGACAGACCAAAGATGAGTCCTACATAAATCCTTGGGGTTGTTCCATGTAGATCTCCTCAGGGAGATCACCATAAAGAAATGCATTATTCACGTCCATCTAATGGAATTCCCATCCCTTGGTTTCCGCAATGGCAAGTGTCAATCATATGGAATCCATCTTCGCTACTGGAGTGAAGGTCTCATCATAGTCAATACCATGAACCTGCTGAAAGCCTTTGGCGACAAACCTAGTTTTGTATCTGTTGATCTGTCCATCTGCTGCGATCTTGGTCTTGTAGACCCATCTGCATCTGACAAGTTTCCTCCCAGAAGGAAGGGGAACTAGATCCCAAGTCTGTTTCTCAAGGAGGGAGTTGTACTCCTTCTGCATGGCGGATTCCCAAAAGGGATTTCCAGCAGCCTCTCCATAAGACTATGGATCTGAAGACTGAACCAAGAAAAGATGCCTAGAAGGCAATGGTTCAGTGGTAGTGATTGCAATAGGAGGCTCCTCGAAATCATATCGATTCCTCCTAGTATCGTCTGGATCACCAACGAGATCCCCTGCATCCTGAAGAGTAGTTTGTACTCACTTGGGCCTCTGCTCTGGCTCTGCAACTGCATATGGATGCTCTGACTCTGCATCTGACTATACTGACTCTGAATTTGAATTATCTGAGTCCTATGAATCAGAACTCTCGTCTAAAGAAGAGTCAGCATGTGCATGCTCATCATCTCGGACAGGTGGAAGAGTGAAGGTGTCTGCATGCGACTGCTGAGGTACATGCGAGACACTTTCCTTGAATTGGACACTACACTCAAGGATGAGTCGGTCCGAGGAAAGATCAATAAGCCGATATCCCTTCACACCATTGGGGTATCCAACAAAAATGCACTCAGTGCTCTGTGGATCAAGTGCCTTCCTCTTTTCAGAGGGAATCTGGGCCCATGCACGTGAACCAAAAATGTGAAAGTGGGACACTTTCAGTTTGAGGCCGCTCCAAGCCTTGTAGGGGATCTTATCCTTGACAGATCTATGAGGATATATTTTTTGGATGTATGTTGCACAGTTAAGTGCTTCGGACCATAGTCTCTGTCGTAGTGACTTTGCATGCAACATGCAAGATGCCATCTCCTTTAGAGATCTGTTTTTCCAGTCAGCAACTCCGTTTTGTTGCGGAGTGTAGGGAACTGTATGCTGCAACTGAATCCCTGCCTCATGGAAAAGATTATGAATCTCATGATTCACATTCTCTCCCCCGTTATCAATTCAGAGAACTTTGATCTTCTTTCTGGACTATTTTTCAACCAAAGCTTTGAAATCTTTGAGGTGTTGAAAGACCTCGGATTTTTTCCTGAGAAAGTAGATCCAAGTAAAACATGAGAAATAATCAACAAAAATGAGAACAAACCTCGCTTTGTTGATCGATGGATGCGAAAAAGGACCCATGAGGTCACTGTGGATCAAATCTAAAGGTGCGGAAGCTCGCTGAGACTTTCCTTTGACGAATTTCTCTTGAGGGTGTTTTCCGAGAACACATCCCTCACATACTCCCTTGGAGAAATGGATGTTTGATATACCATCAACTAATCTATGCTTGCTAAGTTGTTGCATGTATCTGAAATTCAAATGTCCAAACCTTTCATGCCATATCCTACTACTTTCATTAGCATGAGTAAGTAGTAAAGCATAATCAGGTTCAATGAATTCAGAAAATGTATACAATCTAGACTGATGATTTACCTCACCGGTAGCAACCCTAGAGTTGGTTTGCATGTCGTAGATTTCCATGACATTTGGTGTGAATATGACTTTCTTTTCGGTGTCGGAATTCATCATCTGATACACAGAGAGAAGGTTGACAAAAATCTTGGGAACATGTAACACGTTCTCGAAGCTTCCGTTGGTGAGTTCAATCCTTCCTTTGTTGGTGACTTCAACAGAAGAGTTGTCCCCCATCATAATAGGAGGACCTTTGCATGCATCCAAAGAAGAATAGACTTCTTATGAGGCATCCATGTGATGTGATTCTCGTGAATCTACAATCCAAGCATCGGGAGAGGAGTTGATGGCAATCAACGCATGGCTAGAATTGTCTTTCTTGGAATTCGGATCTTCTGGCTTCTTCTTCTTTGCACCCTCGGGGATGTGATATCCAAGGTTGTTTTTCTGAAGTATATGAGACATCAGATCTATTTGTTTTTGTATGCATGCATATTCTGAATGGAATCCTTTGTGACAGTATGTGCATTTCTCTCCTTTTCTTCCCTTTTCTCTTTTGGATCCGGAGGCATCGATGAAGGGTTTTGTGTACCCTTCCTTCTTCGTATGTTTATGAGCTTTCCACTTATTTTTATCTTTAGATTATTGATATTTTTGGCTGCCATCATGCACAGTGAGTGCATGCGCCCTTGGGCCTTTGATTGTGCCCATGTTGATGAGCTTGGTTTTCTCTTGTGTCAGGGATTCGATAAAGTCCTCAAGAGAAGGCGCATTCCAGGTAGCTCCAAAGGTGAATCTGATAGTATAGAATGTGGATACAAATATAGAGAATTCAGGTCCAATCTTGGAGAGAATGGTGAGAACCATTTGTTTCTCCTCCTTCGATTTATCAACCCCGCAAGCTTTGAGTTGCGACAGTAAATCCTTGAATTTTGTAAATAAATCTTGGATATTCTCAAAGATTTTTGGATCCAATGTGAGAAGCTCCACCTTTATCATGTGTCCCCTCATCTCATCATGTTTGCCAAAGATCCCTTCCAAGATGGTCCAGGCTTCATTGGGAGTCTTACAGGAAGATATATGAAAAAGGAGATTGGGAGAAATAAGATTGCAAATTGTTCCGAGTGCCTCATCCATGCGATTTAAGTACTTGGATTTTTCTATGGCTGATGTTGGCTCTGTATCTGTATTCATGGTTAACCTATACAACCCTCTGAATTGAATATGTATGGCTATTTTCTCCTTCCATGAAAAATAGTTGCAAGGTGTAAGAATGAATTATTTTTGGAATTCCATCTTTCCGCTGTCTTCAATCTTTTAGACCTACAAAAATTTTCGGTGTAGCTTTTGCTTAGCAGTCCGTCAGCTCTGATACCATGTAAATGTGTTGACCTACACAGAATAGATCTAAACAATGATACACACATTTGCAGAGAGAATTGGAAAAAGAAGAAGAAGGAGAGAAAGAATGGAAAGAATTCTCAATAACCGTTATGAATAAGGAATAATTTACACATGATATACTCTGTATAACTCAATGAGTTTGAATTGAGGTGAACCAAGTTTCCATAGTGGTGGTCTAGAGTGATCTGGACACACACCAACAGTTACGGGAGTGAACTGCCACCTATTCTAGTCTCTTAGGCAGTTACGGGAGTGAACTGCCACCTAGTTGAGTTAACTAGTCAACTAGTCTTCAGTTAACTGACTGAACAGAAAGTAGTAAGGAGTTAACTCAAGGAATAAAGGATAATGTGCCACTTTGGTGATGATACCAAGGCAAGGTTGAATTATCATAGTGATGATCCCTATGTTTCATGGTGATGATTCCAATGCGACATCTAAACTCAACTCAACTAGTCAAACTTAAGTGTGAACTAAAAGAGAATATTTTCCAAGTGGAATATTATCTCCTAAAATATAGGAGACTGGATAATGACTAATTATGACTAATGAACAAATAAGAACCATAGGAAAAATAAATCCTAGGTGTGTGTGAAGTAACTCCAACACATTTACATCCTATGGGATTTTTATCTTTAGGTAGTTCAGTCAATTCCCAAGTTTTATTTTTCATTATAGAATCATATTCTTCCTCCATTTATTTTCTCCACTCTTCATGTTCATTAGCTTCATTAAATCTCATGGAGTCTATGACATTTAAAACATTACTCATCATAATATTTGTACCTTTTAGGTAGGCGAATCTGTCGTGTGGATCTTCTTAATTGGTTGTCTTCTTTGTCACTTTGTGAATATCCTTCTTCACCTTTGGGTGAACTCTGAGTTCTAGATGTATCCATGTCATTGGATCCATATTCCTGATGTTGTTGTGTGTCTTTAACTTCTTATTTGACCTCTTCATCTTCAAGTAGTACATGCCATCCCTCATGATTGTTTCCATCATTGTTTCCTTATGCTTGTTCATGGAAAATTACATCTCTACTCGTAAAAGAATTGTGAGTAGATGGGTCAAACATTTTATAATCTTTGAATTTTGAATAGTACCCTACAAAAATACATTTTATGGCTTTAGCATCAAGCTTATTTCTATTCTCCTTTGGAATTTGTGCAAAATCCTTACAACCAAACACCCTCAAGTGATTAACTACTCGTTTAAAACCATACAAGGCTCCGAAAGGATTTTTAAGATCAAGATACCTTGTAGGAATTCTATTATTTAAATAAATAGCAGTACCAATGGCCTCAACCGAAAAGGAATTTGAGAGATTCTTACATCTAATCATACTTCGTGCACACTCCACCAGAGTTTTGTTTTTCCTTTCTGTAACTTCATTCTATTATGGAGTGTGGGGTACTATGAATTGATGTACTATTCCATGATCTTTATAATACTTGATGAATTTCCCCAATCTGTACTCTCCCCCTTGATATGAACGGAGGATTTTTATGAACTTCCATGTCTGCTTCTTCACCAAGTTTTTGAATTCTTTAAAGTACTCAAAAAAATCACTCTTTACCCTAAGTAAGTACACCCATGTGTACCTTGTGCAATCATCAATAAACAACAGAAAATAATAATCACCTCCTAGAGATTTCGTCTACATTGGCCCACAAACATCAGTATGCACAAGTTCTAATACATCTCTTTTTCTCCTATCATAATTAGAGGGGAATTCATCTCTGTGCATTTTCCCTAATGCAAATCCCTCACAAGAAACATAATCATTCTTCAACATAGGGATTCCTTCAACCATACTTTTTTTTTGCAACAACAACAAATCATGATAATTGATATGACCATACCTCTGGTGCCAAATAATTTATGTTCACATGGCTGCAAAAGTCAATGATTGATGATTCTTGCTGGTGACATCAAGTTTGTACAAGCCTCCAACTCTGACTCATGAAGCAACATGTTGATAATGATTCAGTAAGTCCTTCACTATGCAATGTGTCTTGAAGAATTCAACTTTCAGATTATGATCTGTAATTTTGGACAAATATATCAAAATTTTATTTATCTCGAACACATACACAACATTGTGAATGTGCCTGATAGTGCCATTTGGAAATGTTACTAGAATGTCTCCATATCCCTTGATATAATATGCACATTCATCTCCAAGATAAATATTGACACCATCGTTTGTTTCCTTTAAGTTCACATACCATTTTTTATTGCATGTCATGTGGATTGAGGCTCCATAATCCACAAACCATGCATCGACATCATCAGTTTCAATAGACAATGCAGCATTAGACACAAACAGTCTGAAATCCTTTGAATCAAAATTAGGGTTTTCTCCTGCAAAGTGTCCTGAATGTTTTTTTTATTTATGCCTAGCCTCATCACTTTTCTTCTTATAACATTCTCTGGAAAGATGCCCATTCCTACCACAATAGAAACACCTAGGCTCATTTATGTTAGATGATATACCTTGATTTGTCTTTGGAGATGACTTTCTATGAAATGGACTTCCACCTTTACTTCCTTCTCCTTGTTTCCCTCTAGAGAATTTCTTCTTTGTCCATAGTGCTAGGTCTGGATTTTGAGGCTTCAAATTCATGTGCCTCTCTTCTTCTTGCATCAATATACTTATCAGTTCTTCAAAAGTGGGAGTCTTCTCCCTTGCTACAATACATGTTATAAACATATGATAGTCTTCTGACATTCCATTTAAAGTAATTGTAACAAGATCAGTACTAGATATTGATTCTCCTATATTTCCCAACTTGTCTTTCAACTCTTTAATTCTTGGAACAAAAGCACTAACATATTCATTTTCTTCCATTTTAATACTCAATTGTTTACTTTTCAAGAAAAGGTTTTGATTTGTATATTTAGTCTCGTACAAATCCTTAAGTGTTTTCCAAGTATAAGTAGAAGTCTTACAATCCCTAATATGAGGAATTATATTATATTTTACAGACATTCTTAACAATAACTTTGCGTTGTTTTCCCGTTTGTCCCAATCTTGAATCGATGTTGTTGTCGCACCTGCAACTGCATCGGGTTTCGCTTCATATCCTTTTGTGATTGTCCATACACCATAACCTTCCATCAAGTTCTGCATCCTAAATTTCCAATTAGCATAATTTGATCCATCCAATTTATTGGCTTCATTGAGATAGGTTTATGCAAGTGGATTATCCATCTAGACATAAAATCTTCTACTATCTACCCCTTTTTAGTTGGCTCCTTGCTTACTTCCAAATAGCTCTGATCGAGCACTCGTGCCTAGGAAACAAACACACCCAACTATCCCCTACAGCTCCACAACACGACGTCTCGTTGCTCACCAATGACATAGTACTACTACACCAATCGTGGTTCGAACCTCCGCCAAGCAACAACACACACAGACTTCACAAATAGTGCAATGGTAAATTCGTTCCACTGATATCTTCTCAATCGTTCTGATCCACAGAAGCAATATATCTACAATGGAACACCTATTTTGAGAAACTCTTCCAACAAAAAAACACTTCATGCTACACTAGTCACATATGTTGGTCTTTCAACCTCCTACAACCCACCTCCGTGGATAGCTCCACTACTGGTGCACCCAACCACTTCTGTAGATCACTTCACAAGTTCCACCGGTTTGGCTTCCAAAACTACGGTGGTGGCCCAAAACCCTGCAACGACTCACACAACCTTTATTTCCAACCCAATATTGATCTTCACAACTCAAATCGAGAGTCTCCAACACGTCGATCAATCCTTCTTTGTTACCAACTTAAAAATAGGAAGAAAAAAATGAATGAACCTGTAGCTCACAAGTGAGACAACTACACCTGGAGGCTGTCGAACATCGCTGCTTCTTCATTCCTTAAACAATCAAAGATACATGCATATATATGATTACATTCATTTAGGGAGATCAAACAAACTCCTGGAAAATAGGATCTAAGTCCTAAAGACAAACACAATCAAAACTACCTAACAAATACTTTCTCCATTATTTCCAATTTCTTCCTCTTCTTGAAAACAACTTTGGATATCTTTGTGTTTTGACGTCGATCACATGAAATATGACTTTGTCCAAATAGTCACAAACATGGATAACTAATTCTGGTCTTGTCTCAATCAATATGAATGATCAACAAACATGCAAAATAAGGGAGAGGTGAAAAGTTTGGAGTTAAGGGAGAAGAATTTTAAGAGAGATAAAAGGTGAAGAAAGAAAGAAGCAAGGAAAATCTCAATGAATAATACCAATGTGATTAGTTATAAGGGGATTAAAATAAAAATATAAAAGAGAAACAACGTTTAAGGACAAAGACAAGGTAGCCATCTTCACCATTGAAATTAGCAGGATGTTTTTCAATTTCTAATGTTTCTCAAATGATAGTATAGGAGTGATGAGGTGCAAAAATTTTAATTTAGTCAACACAAATTAGGTGTTTAAAGTTTAGAATTGTGGGAGTGCAAATTTATCCTAGTGTCCTAAATGTATGGAAGAGAAATGAGAGCATGTGGATGAAAATAGGATAGGAGTTTTTAGATTTAGATTTAGAATTGTAAAAGAATAGCCATTAACCCTAACCGCATTTTTGAGGTAACATTTTTCTTTTTCAAAAAAATGTTACACTAAGATTCGAATGACTCAAGTAGCTATAGTTTTTTAAAACCACATATTTTTTGGACTAGATGATGATAAGCATGGTCACGTAGTATCTATTTCTCTTTTTCCTATAAACTTAGTGGTAAGGATGTCATTAAATTACAAAGTTAAATTAATTAATTTAATTTATTAAATAATTTAAAAGTGACTTTTTGTTCTAAATGGTAGAAATACAAAATGTTTTTATTCTCTTGAGTTTAATTTTAAAAAACAGAAATCTTTGGTTAAAATTATTATAAGGCTTGTAAGTTTAAATATTGTAAATTATTTTTACAATATTTATTTTTACAACAATAAATATATAATTTAAATCTTTAACTTTAAATCAGTAATCGATTTATATTTGCCATACTGTAGTATTAGCTGTAGATCTAACAAAGTTGAAACTCATAGCTGGATTTAGAGCATCCATCGTATTAGCCTACAATGTTATAGCCTTATAGTGTATCACGTCTACCCTTGTCCCTTCCCAAAATCTCTTCTGTAACCGGATCGAGGCTTTGTTTACTTTCAGGTTCACAAATTTTCTTGTTTTTTCCATTGTATTCCTTCACAATTCAGGTTTGGTTGGTTTGTTTACTTTCAGATTCCCAATTTTTTTTGTTCTTTCCATTGTATTCCATCACAATTCAGGTTTGTGGCTGCAAATCTCATAATCAGGAGACACTTGTAAAAATCCCCTCGCGCATGGAATTTGCGATGACAATGACAAGCATCCCGTCTGATAGACTCCACACTTCTCTACTGGCTGGTTTCCATGAATTCTCCATAACCATTAGTATCCTGGTTGCGTGAATTCTATTTTTGAATGTAGAAATGAGTTTAGTATGGTGAAAAAATTTTGGGGTATTTTGATTATATAGAATTAATCACTTAAATTTGCATATCTAGCAATTTCTCATCTGATTTTGGAAAACATTAAAAAAAAATCCTCTCAAAAGAACCAAAATTTAGAATACTTAGACTACATAAAATTGAAAAAAACCAGGTCCAAAAAAATCCATGGCTCACTATATAATCTAAGCAGTCAGCCAATAATGTAGTAAATAATTTGATCTGGCTTTAACAAGCTAATTCCACTAATGAATTTCAATAATCATTAAATGTCATATTTTGACATTCTAGAAAGATAATCTATAAAATTTTAACCTTCAATTTTTTTTAATGACTAAGAATATTCTAAACAGATTAAATATTGTTCATAAAAACTTTATTTATACTTAAAAGATGATTAAATCTGACTATTTTAAAAAATGATTAAATCTGACTATTTTCAAAAAGTATACCCTTTTGGCATAATTATATTTTTTTTAATAAATGAAATTAGTTTAAAACCAACAAAGTTAATTTTATTTTTAAAAACCAATAAAAATAATTATTACAAAATTGTAATTTTAATTTTAAAAAATTGTTACAAAATTAATAATTTTAATTTAGAAAACTAAACAACAAAAAGGTAAAATTAACATGTTTGTACTTTGTAGATAACAAATGATGTTACAAGGAACATAAAAATGGGCACTTTGACTTAGCATGCTTTGTCCAAAATTTCAAAATGGGATCCCAAGCTTGAATGAGGGATTATTCATGTATGTGCCTAGACATAATCTTTGATGCAGATATATTAATGAATTATTTGTATGATATGAAAACTTTATATGGTTTTTGTAGGACCAATTCTTCCAGATGAAAGAAGAGCCAATGGAAGAAGAGAGCTAAGAAGGCCGAGAATCCTTAAGCAAGGGCGGGGGCGAGAATATTGATATTCTAACAGAGGGGGTAAACAAGCAAAGAATCTATTCGCGTTGACCGGGGAGTGGCCTATAAAGGAGGAAACCCGAGGACAATTACCTTGCTCTCTGAACCGAGTTATATATTAACAACGACCGCACAAACATAAACCCTCAACCTATCGGTCGGTCGAGCGAGTGCTAAAAAGAAATGCTCCAAATATTTCCTGCCCATTTTTAGGCCAGCTGGTAGATCCTCGGGGTTACATCTATTCTCCAAGGTTTCGGCCGCAGGACGAAGTCCTGTATGTCCCTGCCCAACGCAGAAGCTTGACCCACGACGGACACACTGCCACGACAGATTCAGTCCTACCACACGCGCATATGACTTACCGCATTATACTCGCACAGCACGAACCTCCACCCCAAGGGAAACGGAACACCGGACTAAAACTAACTATGCTTTCACCTTTGCCTCTATCTCTGCTACTGCTGGTGGGGAAATTCGGTAAATTGCTACTGTTGAGTGGTTATTCAGATTTGAATGAAGGGAAAGAGATTTGGATCAGTCGAAATCCATCGGGAAAAATCATGGGCTACTAAGGAGTAATAGGGAAAAGGAAATGCAAAGAGAAGTTGCATGGTCATCGCTCATGGGAGTTTTTAGGTAACCACGGCGCTACTAACAAAGAATAGTATCCGAAGCTCTTTTCATTTTAATTTCCTAAGCCGTAAGGACAATAATTTGATCGTTCTATCCCTGGAAATACAATAATTTGGGTGAAATCGTAACAAGGTAGCCATAGGGGAACCTGCGGCTGGATCGAATCCCTCTTCTTGTGTTGCTGAGACATGCGCCTTAGGATCAATGTCATCTCTTATTAGTATCCACACGCCCCGATAGCCGGGAATAGTATATACATGTTTCAAATGTGTTTCAAACCTTAAGGCGGTGAATATTGCTTCTCCTTTGTAAGGCAAGCTAAAGGTGTTAAGGGGCAGCTCACCTGGCAAGGTTCCATGCATCTTAATTTTGCCTCGGGCTCGCCCTCCTCGCCTTCCTTTTGGTCAGGCTTCGCATAAACCTCCGCGCCCTCTCGATGGCCGGGCGAGCCACATGCAGCCTCGTGTAGGAAGTGGGTGCAACCAACATCCAATGAAACCTCTAGGTTAATGCTATGGCGACCGAAAGGTCTGTGAAACCAGCCAAATGGGGGGTAAATGCAGTGTCAGTTTTTGGAGCAACCTCCTGCGATCCACTATCTTGCCATATCCTGGACCTTCAAATTCTGACCTGTCCTTTCAAGGACCGGTAACCTTTAGAGCTATTCGAGTTGATTGCTCCCTCTTAACTTCACTTCACTTAATAGGAATCCTTCTCCGCCCAATGCAAAAGGGCACCTTAATCATGTTTGCAAAAGGGCACCTTAATCATGTGCCCCACCCATAAAGGTGCACCTCCCTCTCCTTTATGGATGGAACCCTCTCTTTCAAATTAAATCATTTCGGGCATAAGCTCATAATCTCTGGGTTCAAAAGAAGGAGTAGAATTTATCAGAGGAAGATAATATTAGTAATGGGAATCTAGAGAATCTAATCTATGGCATGACTTCCACCAGACTATTGCATGGGGTAGGTTAGTTCATTGAATCAGTCAGTAAAGGTCGATCGGGTTAGATCGCTTATAACGAGACTATCCTTATGACCAGAAAATAAGAGGGGAAACTCGCCGAAGGAGATTGTTTCAGGGGAAATAGTAAGGGATTCTCACCGAGGTGCAATAGAGCAGTGGGTTTGCCACCTCTGTGACAGTTAAAGCAGCAGATCCTCCAGTATAGATAGTAGCATAAGTATAGGTTCCAAAGGCAGAGCCTGTTCGAAAGTCTATTGACCATGGGAAAGAAGCAACAATAGCACCAGCAGAGGAAAAAGCAAACCCCGTTGTTTCTCTCCCTGCTCGGTCTTGGCGGTCAACATAATTTACTGCAGGCCCCCATACCGCAAGCATAAAGCAATAATACCTTATTTCAGCAAGCAAATAAGGAAGGGGATACATCCCCCGGTGTTAAAACAAAGATTAATTAAGCTGTAATGTTTATTAGTATAGGCTGTGAGAAGACATCTAGAACCATAATTAAATGTGGTAGTTGGTCAAGACGGCGGACTGCATAAAATATCAAGAAATCGCCGGAAGTTCTATAGGCTTCGAGATAGACCTGCTACATGTAAATTTTCTATAAATTCACATCAATCGAACCCATTCTGTATTGTCTTAGTTTCAATTTCTCTGTGTTGTTTTAATTGTGTGTTATGTTCTTCCTGCTCTCTTCATGGTATCGGAGCGATGTTGATACTGGGTTGTCCGCTGATATGAGTTTTGTTCCTCCTGCTCTCTCGTTTCCTAGAGATTGAATTGTGTGTTTTTCTGAAGTGTTGTCTGCTGGAGGTGCTGTCAAATTATTTGTTGTCTGCTGCCAGATGCAGAGAAAAGCCCCCGAATGCAGAATCCGTCTAATGCAGAAGCCGGATTAACTGGTGAAGGGGGCTGCGTTGGCGTGAGGAAGTCGCCACAAGAAGGGTGAGCTCTATTTTTCCTCAAATCACAAAATTTGTTGAAGTTTTTTTTGGGTTAACCATTGGGTTCTGGGAGTTTCTTTTTTAAAATGATAATAAGGAAATTTAAAAGAGCAGGAAGAAATATTTTCAGTGTTATTGTGTGAGGAAGGATACGAAAATTTAGAATAACATAAAGGGATATTTTCAGTGTCATTTTTGTGCTATTGTGTGTGAAGAAAGGATAATTTCTGTGTGAGATATTGTGTGAAGAAGGGATAAGTGGGAGTTTTTTTTCATTGATAAAATGGTCATTGACATGGGTATAATTCCAGAAATTAAGTTAAATGGGAAAAATTATAATGATTAGGTGCATAAAATAGAGTCATTTTTAATAATGAGGAAGCAATATGATTTGGTTGGTGGGAAAGAGGTCCCTCCTACTGAACAAAAGGCTATTGAAAAATGGGATCAAAGAATTAAGGACGTTGGTGCATATATTAAAATTTGTGTGTTTGATGAAGTATTTGCAGAAATTAAAAATTTAAGAGAAGGCACTGAAATATGAAAGGTACTTAAGCAATTGTATCATAATACAAGTGAATCATGGATCTTAAATCGTACTAGTGATTTACATAATTTGAAGTTGTCTAATAATCAAGAAATTGCACCTCATTTAACCAAGTTGAAAGATATGCGTAATGAATTAGAGAGTATTGGCAAAACATTGGAAGAAAAGGAGTTTGTCCATATCACCCTTCAGAGCCTTCCTAGTTTCTATCAGCCTTTCATTAGAGTGCTTGACACACATGATAAAATTCCCACTATTTATGTAGCTAATATTACTGTCAAGTTAAAAGCAATGGGACATGCAACTAATACAACTTAAATTTTCAAATCATAAAAACTCTATAAGAGAAAAAGGTATTGTTCTCTGTGTTGCACTTAATGCCAATGTTTCAAATAAAGATGAATGGGTCATAGATTCGGGTGCAACTAGGCATATGTCCCATAATAAGGAGAAATTTGTTATTTTAGAAAATGATTGCAATAAGAAGAAAATTTTTCTTGGCGATGATACAACACTAGATATGATTGGAACTAGAAATGTTGCTATTGAAGATGGAGTATTCAATAATGTTATGTTGGTTCCCAATCTTAAGTCAAATTTACTCTATGTGACTCAAATTGCAAATCAAGGTTATAAGGTTGAGTTTTATAAGGACAAGTGCTTAATTAAAATTATAAAGTGGTTGCTTCTAGATATGTAGAAAATGGACTTTATAAGTTTGGAAGGTTTACCTCAAATGAGAAAACTTTGGTTGCAGAAGTTGATAATGTGAGTAGGTTGTGGCATGAGAGGATGGGACATTTAAATTACAAAAGTCTAAGTTTGATGAAAAGGTTTGAAATGGTGTATGGACTACCTAAAATTTCTCAAAGGCAAGGAGTTTGTGAAGGATGCATGTCTGGAAAGAAACATATGGAGAAATTCATAAAAGGAAAATCATGAAGAGCTAAGACTCCACTTCACTTGGTTCATAGTGACCTCATGGGGCCGTTAGAACATCCTTCTATTTCAGGTTTCAGGTATTTCTAACATTTATTGATGACTATAGCAGAAGGATTTGGGTTTATTTTCTAAAGAACAAAGATGAGGTATTTGGGAAGTTCAAGGAATTTAAGGCTTTTGTAGAAAAACAAAGCGGAAATTTTATTAAGATTTTAAGGACTGATAATGGAAAAGAATGTGTAAACAAAGAGTTTGATCATTATTGTAAGTATAATCGAATTAAAAGAGAACATACAGTCCCTTATTCACCTCAACAAAATGGGGTAACTAAAAGGAAGAATAAGACTCTTATGGAGATGTCTAGGTGTATGCTACATGGTAGAAATATGGATCCAAAATTTTGGGTTGAAGCTATAAATACTGCAACTTATATTGTCAATAGGACACCTACAATTGTTGTCAAACATAAGACTCCCAAAGAATCTTGGAGTAGAAGAAAACCAACTGTAAGTCATTTCAAGGTTTTTGGGTGTGATGCTTATCTTCATATTCATGATGAAAAGAGAAAGAAACTTGATAGAAAAAGTCACAAATGTATTATGGTTGGTTACAGTGAAACATCTAATGCCTACAGGTTGTATGATCCTAAAAAGAATGAAATACTCATTAGGAGAGATGTAATATTTGATGAAAGATGCATACCATGTACCAAATCTTCTTCCATTTCTCCTACTTCATCAATTCTTAGTGACCAAACTAGAGAATAAAATATTGATGAAATGGCTAATGAAAAAAGTTTTGAATCTTATGAAGAAGAAATTGTTGCTCCATGTACACAAGACGACTCTTCCACAAAAACAAGAAGTCTTCAAGAGATTTATCAAGAAGGTCCAAGAAAACATTATGCCAACTATTCTCTTATGACTAGAGTAATGCATGTTGATGATCCACAGGTCTTTGAAGAAGCTCAAGGAAAACCAGAATGGGATGCTGCAATGAAAGATGAATATGACTCTTGGGAGTTGACTCCTCTCCCAGAAGGTAAAAATTCCATTGGTTGCAAATGGATGTATAGGACAAAGTTCACATTTGATGGAGCAATCGAGAAGCATAAGGCTAGATTGGTTGCAAAAGGATTCTCACAAAAAGAAGTTATTGACTATACTGAAACATTTTCTCCTATTGCTAAAATGACTACAATTCGCATTGTAGTTTCTCTAGCTGCAAAATATGGTTGGGAAATTCATCAAATGGATGTAAAAAGTGTTTTTATGCATGGTGATTTACTTGAGGAAATTTATATGAAACAACCACCAGGTTTTATAAAGGTTGGTCAAGAACATCTTGCTTGTAAGCTTAAAAAATCATTGTATGGGTTAAAGCAGGCTCCAAGAGCATGGTACTCCAAAATTAATGAGTACTTCTTGAATGATGGATTCAAAAGAAGTCTGTATGACCCTGATATTTATGTCAAAAATTGCAATGGTGATATCATAATGGTTGTCCTATATGTAGATGAATTAATCATTACATGAAGAAGTTTAAGTCAGGTATATGACTTCAAGAAGAAGCTAAAGAAGGATTTTGATATCACAGACTTGGGGTTATTACATTATTTTCTTGGCATCCAGGTTTGGAAAGAAAAAGATAGAATTCTTCTATCACAACCAAAATATGCACTTGATCTATTGAAGAAGTTCAAAATGGAGAATTGTAAATCAGCTCCAACTCCAATTGATGCAAGGACCAAGTTAATAAGCAACTCTATTTCAGAAAAATTTGATGGCACACTATATAGACAATTGGTTGGAAGTTTTCTTTATCTAACAGCCACGAGACCAAATATTGCATATACAGTTGGAATGGTTTCTAGATTTATGTATGATCCTCATCTTGAACATTGGAATGAAGCTAAAAGAATACTTAGATACATCAAAGCAACTTATAAGCTTGGACTTGAATATCGAAACGGAGGTAATGTTCAACTTGCAGGATATACAGACTCTGATTGAGAGGAGACATTGATGATAGAAAATCAACTTCTGGATATATCTTTTATCTTGATTTGGGAGTAATCTCATGGAGTAGCAAGAAGCAAGCTACAATATCTTTATCATCAACAGAAGTTGAATATAAAGGATAAACACTTGCAACACAAGAAGCTACATGGCTAAGAGGTATTCTTGTTGAATTGAATCATCCTCAAATAAAAGATACAACTGTTTACTGTGATAATCAAAGAACAATACAATTAACAAAGAATCTAGTTTTTCATACAAGGAACAAACATATTGAAATCCATCATCATTATTTTCATGAGCAAACACAGAAAGGCAACATCATGTTGAAATATTGTAGAACAGAAGATCAAGTTGTTGATATATTTACTAAAGATTTGAGTACTATAAAGTTTGTAAAGTTCAGAAGCATGATAGGACTTAAAGAAGTATCCCCTTAATAAGTGTATGTTAATCCTAATAAACATTAAGGGGGAGTGTTAAAACAGATATTAATTAAGAAGTAATGTTTATTAGCATAGGCGGTGAGAAGACATCTAGAAGCACAATTCAATGTGGTAGTTGGCCTAGACGGCGAACTGCAGAAAATATCAAGAAACTTTAAGAAACCAACAGAAGCTCTAGAGGCTTCGAGATAGACCTGCTGCATGTAAATTTTCTATAAATTCACATCAATCGAACCCATTCTGCATTGTCTCATTTTCAATTTCTATGTGTTGTTTTAATTGTGTGTTATGTTCTTCTTGCTCTCTTCACCTGGTGGCGTGGCATGGTGGCTCTCTATCTTGCTCTTCTCCCCTTGGTAGCGACTCTTTCTTGTATTTTTCCCCTTAGGTGGCGGGCGTGATGACTTGTATATTCTCTTTTCCTTGATGTTTTAGTGTGATATTTGGACGATTAACATTGGAAGAGTAATTGAAACCAACCACAAAGAATTGCATTCCATTCTTTGGTCCCATTCTCTAGTTTCATTTCCCAAATGTCCCACACACCTCTGGTTCCATAGTCATATTCAAAACAAACAAGTTAGAAGATTCATTTCATCATCAAAAAACATGTGCATTTGAGATTTAACGCATTCAGAAAGGTGTAGCGGAGTCAGGTATGCGGCCATATTTTCTCCTATGGTTCTGGGTTCACTGCTAGGAGAAACTCTGAATATGAAGAGCCTGATTAAGTGGTAATCTCCGTCTGATGGTTGTCTCCGATAAGAATAGTCGTCCTAATAAGATTTCTTTTTTGTTGTAATGTCCTCCTAGTTTGCAACCCGTAATACATGTAAGCGATCATTGTCCTCTATGGGTACCACCCATACGGGTATTAGACTAACAAAGTAGCAGATATGTTGTCCAGACCACCCATGAATAAGATCTCAGTTGTGGGTGCACAATCTAATGAAAAAATTGAACCTAATTGAGCAAGTCTAGCATATTTTTTTACTATTGCAGGATCACCAAAACTGACCTTATCAAGTCCACCACACTTTAAACCCTAATAAATTGTTCTACATTAACAATTTTACACGTGTCCAGACAGTTTCAATTACGTGTGTCGTCCATGAGGTTAGCCTTTCCATTCATTCTCGGTTTAGCTTCTGGTTCTCGGGGTGTTGGCGTTATCACTCGGAAATTTCTTGATCGTGCTTCACACATATGGTTCTGTTAAAATGGGAGAGTAGAGTGATTTAAACAAACATTCAATTGCTTACAATATCAATACAATGGACTCTATTATATAGAGTGTACATGTTCTTATCAAATCTAACTTATTCTAAAGATAACTGGAGAGGTTGAGAGAATATCTCAACCACACACCAAACAAGGATCTCACAAATCCAACTCTCTAACAACCTCTTAATAATAGGATCACACAACTAATGTAGAGATTAACTCTACCTCTCAATACATTAGTAAGAACATTAGATAAGTAGGAATTATATATTCCAACAGGTTCGTTCACCAATTACACAGTCACTCACTTAGTAAATGGAAAGACTCCATAAGCATGGACAGTTTTAGTTGATTCAGAACGAATTGATTCAGTTGACTGATTTTACTTCACTACAATTATTATATTAAGTCTTTTTAAAGGCACTATATCGCTCAGCGACATTCCTCTCAATTTCAGAGTAAAAGCTCGCAGCATTTCTTTCACTAACGACAGATCCTATGGCGGAGTCCTTAGTTCCCTAGAAGGAGGTAGAGAGAGAGAAGTGGGTGCATTTTCTCTTTGGAAAGGGCAACAATGAAAGTGTTTCTCATTTAGGCAACTGATAGGTGAATTGGACTACCTGTGAGCACCGCAACGATGTGTTCTCCCAGGTTCACTTCAGGTTCCAAGCAAGTAGACCAATAGGGTTATTTCAAGGAGGGGAAGAATAAGTGGAAAGAAAAGGAAAGGGAAATCAAAATGTTGCCAATGTAAAGAAAGAACCACTACTTATTGTCCAGTGATAGAGTTATGTTTTCTCTTTATGTTATGTTCAGATAAATGTTGGGATAATGAGTCTGACTTATCAATGTTTTATAGCTGGATGGGACCATTCAGTCATAGATGTATTGATTTCCTTATAGATACCATTCGAGTGGAAAAGGCATAGGTTGGAACAGGGGCAGATGAAGATCGAGCTCTCGTAGAAGCCCTAAGAATCTTTCAGAAATTCATATCGTCGTATATTGATTAAAAAAAATAGAGGTGTGGACTAGCAAGCCCTGAGTGGGATGTGGCCAACACGGAATTACTACTTCCCCCATGTTCACTCGGTTTGATCAATAAAGCTAGACGCAGGTTTTACCGGACCAAGAAGGGAAAAGTGATACCAACGTTACCTTATTCCCCCACTCGCTAGTCAGAAGGCCAGATAAAGCTAGCTCAAGTAATGTAGGTAGTTAAAGGTTGGGTAGAAGGCCCTATTGAAGGAAGCCTGTGACATCCCCTCCCGCTCCATAGTCAGAGCTTAAATAAGGTTATCCACCAGAAGCTACTATGGTGGAAGAAGTAGTTTATCCACTTGAAGAACCAAAAGCACCAATTTACTGTGTCAAAGTAGCACCCGCATCCTCATAGTAACCCAACCCACTGACAGACGTTGATCCATATTTGAAGGCAAGTCAGAAGGAAAGCTTACGACCTATGTTTCTTATGACCTATATGTTGATTAGGCAGAGTTTTTTTCTTTATCTATTTTCCCGTCAAGCGCATATGAAAAGACGTTAAGTAACGCCGATGACATTCGTTAGTGGCCCTAAAGAAGGAAGTGGTTATTTTGATTATTGATGATATATAAATTTTGTTAAAAACGAAAATAAATTAAAAAAATTATTAAATTGAAATTTTGAGATAAATTTAATAGAGTAAAAAAAATGATATTTTAGAGAAAAATGTTTTTTTTTGTTTTTCTTTATAACTAATAACTAAAAAAAATAACAATTAAAAAAAAATTACATAGCTAAGAACTCTACAAATAATAATAATAAAATAACCATATACAACCAACAAAATAATAATAACTAAAAAAAATTAACAATTAAAAAAACTTTACATAGCTAAGAACTCTACAAATAATAATAATAAAATAACCATATACAACCAACAAAATAATAATAACAAAGAGTTTTGCACAACTAACAAAATATAACTCTACATAGTTAACAAGAGAGTTTTATACAACTAACAAAAATGGTATTTTAAAGAAAAGTGTTCATCTTTCTACATAGTGAATATGAGAAACTTTACATGACGAATACGAAAACCTTATACAAATTAAAATTACAATATCATGTAGTAACAAAACCTTATACAAATTACAATATCATGTAGCAACAAATTTTTAAGTGTATAGATAATGGTAATATGCAATATTTCGTTTACTGGGAAGTTTCAATTTAAGAATGTTTTGTCAAAATTCCATAAACAATACATTGATTTAGGGAATAATGATAAATTAATTCATAAATTATAGATCCATTAACAATAATATAATTAAAAAAAATAATATTATGAGAGATTATTAATATTTATTTAAAATAATATTATAAAAATATAAATAATAAATATAAAAGAATAAAAAAAAATCATAATACTATTACGCATTATTAATATTTACCTAAAATAACTTTATAAAGATATGAATAAGGAATAACAATAATATAATTAAAAAAAATAATATTATGAGAGATTATTAATATTTATTTAAAATAACATTATAAAAATATAAATAATAAATATAAAAGAATAAAAAAAAATCATAATACTATTACGCATTATTAATATTTACCTAAAATAACTTTATAAAGATATGAATAAGAAGAAATATTAATAAGCTATGAAAACTAGAGGATATTAATTAGAATGTAAGTTATAATGAATAAGAAATAAATTCATGAATTGATCGAAGAAATATTAATAAACTAGGAGAACCAGAGGACATTAATTAGAATGTAACTTATAAGAAATATTAATAAACTAGGAGAACTAGAATGTAAGTTATAATGAATAAAAAATAAATTCATGAATCGATAGAAGAAATATTAATAAACTAGAGGAGATTAATTAGAATGTGAGTTATAATTCATTATGAAAAAAATATTAATGTGAAAGTATATTTGTACATCTTAATAAATATGGAATTAATCTAAATATATGTTATTGGTTGAATTCATGAAAACGTTTTGGCAAGGAATAGCTTGAAAAGGTTTTTTTTCATATCTTCAATCGAGATCATTTAAGCTCTTCATTGAGAAATCAAGCACTTAAATTATCCCTTGATGAATGGTTCTGGATAGTCATGGAAAAACCTTTGATTGAGGTATGAGATTGCATTAACTAAACCCTTAATCTTGTAGACTTAGATGGAATTTTTTTTTTTAATAAATTTATGAATGTGAAATTTATGTATTGTGTTAAATTCTTATATTCTATGATCATACGAGTGTAAACATATGGTGGTGGTGGTGGTGGTGGTTAATAAGGAATTATTTGATTTTTTTTAGAATTTTACTTATGTGCTTAAAAAATTTTAAGAGAAGATTTTCTAAATCATTATAGTTTTTATGAGCTAAAAGGTTAGGAAGGTCTGTGTTGTAAAAATATGTTGAAATTGTGATTTAATATGGATGAATGCACCACATTCTAAGAGAAAGTGATTTTCATCTTCAACCCTCTTACTCTCACAAAAATGTCAAATTATTTCAACCCATGATAAATGATACTTTTAATTTTAGTTTATCCTTTAATTCTTTATCCCACTACAATTTCTCCTTAAATTTAGATGTAATAATACTTTTAATACTATCATTATTTTGCAAAGTGACCTCTTCATTTATTTCCCCAATGATTTAGCAAAGAATTTTCATCTTATGGCAACCACCCTTAAGTTACAAGTGATTTTGACTTGAGTTTGAAGCAATATTAAGAATTATTTTTTCTTCCATGTTGTTCATCTTATTCTTGTACATTAAGTACTTAGGCATAACTTTATAAATTTCTTTTAGTTCCTCACAATTTTTTTTGGTACCTACCTGGGCTCAATTAGTTTCTTTGAAATTTTTGTTTCTGCCCTTGCCTCTGCATTTTAGCATGACAAAGAACTATCAGCATAACACTCTTGTCACTTTTGTCTGTACATTTGTATTGGCTACAAACGTTGGCCTCTTTTCGGGGTCTAGATCATAGCCATACATAGGTGTTCATCTTTGAAGAAGGGGTTATTTTTGTAAACTCTAGCGATGTAAAACAAATTATATTAGGCATAACCATGTCCTATTCAAAAATTAAGAGTAGTCATATATTCACACATACACACAATTATTCTCATATATTATAAAAAACACACACTTATACATAGTTATAACTCTATTATATAAAGTTATTCAAATCTAACTATTTCCTAATTTAGATGGCATAGCTGAGATAATGTCTCAACAAACAACAACCCAATATAATTACATTAATGGAAGCATTATCTCCAACACCCTCCCTTAATGCATACATTATAGAAAAGTACAATAATGAAAACAATTCTTGAATCATGTTAGGCTCCAACAAGTTACCTCAGTAGCTAGCAAGTTCCAATCCCAAACTCTCAAATCAAGGGTCTCTCAAAGTCAATTAATGGACCGCACTAAGTCTCATAACATCACTAGAAAACCACTCTCATCTTGAACAATTGAACAATTAATGAGGTATCTCCCATTGATCCACTACTCGATCTGCCAAAGTCAATTAAGTCTCATAAAATCATTAGTTGACCACTCTTTGTCTCAACTAACAAGGATCCTTCCCTATATGCACAATTCATGAACACTGAACAACTCGTTTGGCCTTGGAAATATATCATCATTATTTCACAAATAAAGGAAAAAAAATTGGATTCTATAAAATTAAACCATGCACACTTCTCAATAAGAACCCACAACCTTCCACACATTCAAAAATACACTTGGTTAAGAAATATATTTACTAAATTATAGTTTGTAGCAAACGGTAAAATCATTGGATGGATACCAGAAATAATAGCATGGTCATTTTAGATCGTTCCAACATGATGTCCTCATGAGTCAGAGTGCCCCGTTTATTAAGTGACCACCAGCCATTTTTCGAAGATTGAGACAAGTGTTAAACAAATTCCCGTATGTGCAAGCACCATGTATTCTTCATATTTACATTGACACGGATTTGTGGCCTCCTCCAGTGTAATTGAATTTTTTTTCTGAAACGGGTCAGAGGACGCTCAGATCGCGTAATATGTTGGAGATGATTCTTCACAGAAGAAGCACTTTGTCTATTCTTTGACAATTAGAATCTCTCTTTAAATGATGGCAGCACACAACCCTCTCTTACCCGATAAATCAATCAGAATATGCACATAGAAATCTTAACGCCAAAACACACTCTTTTAGCACCGACTCACACAACTATGATAATCTAGTATTCTACATTAGATTACATCTCTTTCATATTCCTGGGCTTTCTATGAGGGAGTTAAATTCATACCTGATCTGATATCAATTTAGAAAATCCGTAGATTAAAGGTTCTATGAAATCATGATTTTTTCAGGGGATATTAACTTGAAATCCGGCAAGAAATTGTTGGAATCATAGATTTGAGTGATTATTTTTACATAATCTGAGTTCCTTAGAAATTTTTCAGCATGCTAAATCTATTTTTGCATTCAGAAATGGAACTATAACACTCAAAAAACAATAAGGGTGGAAATCTTATTATGGGATTGCAAATAATTGTAAATTAGCGAACCTTTAACTAATAATCTATTTTTAAGATCACAACCAAGCCAATACTATATATATATATATATATATATA
>JASDQU010509738.1:83593-99117 GCA_032191745.1 Picea mariana
CTTGGAACTTCTCCATGATCTTTGTTTCTTGTGTTTGGGCCTGCGCAGTATTCTCTTTGAGTGCGTCCAATATCTTCACTGCAATCTCATTGCTAACCATCCTTGCACATTCTATCTGGGTTTGTGCCATGTATGTTTTCGCTTCCTCTGCCTGTGCAATGATCTCTTATGCTCGCTCCTCGATCGGTTCCATTTGATCTTGGCACTCCTTTTTTTGTGTCTGCATAGCTATGAGTTCTGCCTGCAGTTTATTCATGGCCTGTGCTCCTTTGACACGCTCCATGATCAACATTGTCTTCTGCCTCTACTTGAGATCCTGGATCATTGCACTTATCCTTTATCCTTCTTGGTCCCACTATTGGACCTGCTGATCCTCTTCCAGCTTCGTCCAGAGTTTTGTTTCTTTCTCGAACAAGTCAGCCACCGCATGGACTTGTCTCTCTATCTCCTTTATCTACGTCGTTGCCTCCTATTTTCTTTGCTCCCTCACTGCTGGTGGAGTGGTGGGTGTGAGCTTCTCCCGGAGATGCTCGATCTCCTTTTGGTATTGATCAATTGTCTGCACAATCTAATCAATATTCTTTGTCACTGTGAGTTTGACTATCTACGCATTCTTTGGTATTTTATCGTAGGCTATGAAAACTTTCTTCTCCATCCCATTCGTGCGGTCCTTCTCTTCTTTGGTCTTGAGCTTAGCCTACTCGAGTGTCAATTCCAGCTCGTCTCGGTTGTCCTTTGTCTGTTGCAATTCTGCTATCTCCATGCGTGAGTGAGACTGTACCTCCTGTGTAACACTGACTTGCATTTTGTACAGTGCCTTGGTTGATATCCGTGTCAATACCAATTGAAGTTGAGACAATTCCTTTAGGGGTGTGTGCCCCACGATTTTGTCCATGCGCAACATGATGGGTGTGACATGAAATGTTGAGCCTGACTGTGTTGTCATATGGATTTTGTCATGCTTGATCCAGCTTCACCTCCTATATCTGATGCTGACGGGCCCATTTCTACGCTGTCGTCGGCTTCCTGCGCTTCCCCGATATTCCTGAGTAGTTGTCTCATGTATGCCAGATCTTCTTCAATTTTGTCCCTTTGGCACGCAACATTCTCGAAATCTTAGACTGTGTGATCCTGGATCATTTGGGCCACCATGTGTGCATCATCCTCAGTGATCGTGTATTATGGGGGTGTTCTATGTGCCTTCGCCTTCTTGCACACACCCCCCATCTAGGTGACTGGATGCTTAGTCTGGCCTTGCTCTTGTGGAGTAGCACTTGATGTAGTTCCCTGTGTTGCCTCATCTTGTTTATTTTGTACATGTGGCTCTTGTGTGTTGTTCTTTTTCCTCGTCTGGACTCCTGTCTTGGATGTCCCCCCTTTCTTCTATTGTGCCTTGTTCTGACCTATCCTTGGTTTCTTGGGCATTGTTACTTCCTCGGGTTGTGTCTATTCCTGCCTTACCTCCTCAGCATGTGTGTGTTCCTGTCTTACCTCCTCCTCCTCTATCTCTGTGGGTATTTCTCGAGTGAGGACTGGAATCCTCCATTCGTCTTCCCAATCCTTAATGGCCATTTCTATGTCTTCCTCTGTGATGTAGTAATGCATTTGTAGCCATTGATTTTCCAGGTCTTTTTGTGCATGGATCCACATCACATGTCTAGTAGCTTTGAAGTTGGCTATGCCTTGATATTGTGTAATAGATTCCAGTGTTACCCTCCAAGTGTTGGTGATGGTGTCCTGTATGTCACGGAGATATTCTTTGAATATAGTTGCATTCTCTTTTCTATTCTTGGCATCTGAAGTGGCTCCAAGCTTCGTGGCAGGCTTTGGGTCTAGTGGCGAAAAATGAATACCTCGGCTCTTTCCATCCCATCACGACTATCAGGATGAGTAGCCATGAATAATGAAATTTTGTCCCCAGATCTTGCGCATCCTTGAAGTCGTCTAGGAACATATTCAGCAAATAATGGGCCCAGTTGAGTGTGGTTCCCTCAGCACACTATGTTGTAGCTGCAACAACCCCGACCGAGACTTCCTCCTTGCGCCATTTCCTGAGCAATTTTCATGCCATAATTTTTGTGGTCGTTCTTGTCGCAATGTCACTAATACGCCTGATAATGATTCCATGCAACCCCCTTTCAATGTCGTATTTATTCTTCATCTCCTCAGCCAGTGTTTTCTCTCATTTTTTGTCCTCGAGGAACTGTGCAGGATCCATGCCTCGTGATGGCAGCCCTATGATGTATGTGATGATATCTACGTTGATTGAGATGAGATGTTCCATCCATAGACATCTGCCATGTGTGACCACCATCAGCTTCTTGACGTAGTTGTTTGCATATTGGCCTCTTCCAAAGTGTGGTAGGTCCAACAGACCTGGAATCTTGGTTTTCACCAGTCCTGCTGCCCAATGGATTGGTTGATTGATTGGTTCCCCAAAGGGTCCTATACCCACAATCTATAGGTAGACTTGCTTGGAGAACTCTGGGAATTTGTCCATGTATGTTACATCGTGGTCTCAGTACCTCAATTTCTCTACATAGCCTAACAAATTTGTTGGTACACGTACCCCTTCTGGTATGCGTGACAATACAATTGTTTTGATGGGTTTCCAGTGCGGTGACCTAAGTACCATCCCATTTCCCTTTCGTTGTGGTGGCTGACTCAAGGTTCCATCCTCCATTTTTCAATCTTTGGAATACTCCTCTAGTCGGCCAGTGACATCTTCCACTTCTCCCTCCTATGGTTGTTCTGACATGGTTGTCTATGATTCTTATGGCATGGTCATTTCTTCCTAGTTTGGAGCCATCCCATTGAATCTCGGGGCTTCTTCAGGGTTTTCTAGGTGCCCTAGGTTGCCTACATCTTTAGTCGGTTGGCCCTGTCCTTCTTGCAGTGTATCAATGTCCATGCCCACTAGTGTTGTATGTTGGGTTTCCTTCACAATAGTTGTGGGGATTCCTAGTGTTGTATCCAGCGATAGTATCTCATCCACTTTGATGACTTCTGGCAGCTGAGATGGTTCTTGTTCGCTTCCCTATGGTTGTGATTGTGCTCTGGTACTACTTCGGGCTCGTCTGGCAGTATGGATCGGTTCTCTCTGTTTGGGTGGTACCATGATGGTAAAGTTGTCATTCACCGAGCTCAGTAGCCTCTGCAACCTCTGCAACCTTCACTCTCTTCTTTGTATGCTCTATTTCTCTGTGCCTTTTCCAATTTCGCAATAACATTTCTTCTCCCGCGTCCTTTCTTTGTATCGGCGCCGTGTGAATCTTGTCAAAGACGTTATAAATTATTCTTTAATTGAACTTCTGTTTCCTTTGTAATTTCCATTGATTTCCCTTTCCGTCTCCATTTCGCATAATTAATGTGGTGTACCATCAGTCATTTCCGGCATTCAATTCTGATAGCCTCCCTCAATTGGCACTTCTTTTTCCGTATCCACCTTTCCTGCTTGTTTTTGGTTTATGGTGACTGTTGGCCTTGTCACCATCGGCTAGTATTGTCGAGAATGTGTCCTCCTTCTCCTTTTGGCACATTGTGCCTCTATTGGTACCTTTCGATATCCTGCACTATATATATATATATATATATATATATATATATATATATATATATATATATTTTTTTTATTTTTTTTTATTGNATTGCACGATGACTTTCAAGTTGTGGGTGGTTGGCTTTCCTTGTACATATTCAGTCGAACCCCATTGATCATCCCTCTGTTTTATGTGCCTCCTAATTCCTTCAACTATACAAATCCCCCATATGTGACAGTTTTTACTTCATATGGTTCTAACCAGTGCATTCTGATTTTTCCCAGGTGTTGAAGGGATTTACTATCATACATCAACACTAAGTCTCCTTCCTTGAAAATTTTCCTCTTGATATGTCTGTCATGCCAAGATTTGTCCCTTGTTTTCTGAACTTGTTGTTGGAACCCTACTAGGATCCTATCGTCATCCATGATCATCAGTTGATTCAACCTATCCTATATGGCGCCTTGTTCGGTCATGTTCGTAATCCCAGCTACGCACAGAATGGGTACCAGAAATTCTAAAGGAAACACTACTTCTTGTCCATATACCAATATGAATGACGTGTGTCCTGTCAAATTCTTGCATGTGGTCCTATATGCCCACAATACTGTTGGTATTTTTAGGTCCCAATCATCCCTATTAACGTTACAGATCTTCATCAGTGCATTTTCAAGGATTTCGTTAAAGGCTTCTACTGTTCCATTCGCTTGTGGATGATATGGTGTACTCTTTCGATGATGGACTTCAAATTCCTCAGTCATAGCTTTAATAGTGTTGTTAATGAAGTGAGTGCCTTAGTTGCTCATCAAAATCATTGGAAAACCAAATCTAGTGATCACTTGCTCAAATATAAAGTGTGTTGTTTTTTATGCACTGCAATCTTTGACTGGTGTTGCTTTTGCCCATCTTGTCAGGTATTATGTCGCGGTGATAATGTATCTTACTCATGTCCTCTTTGTTGGTGGGTTAATTGGTCCCACAAAATATATTTCCCATTTGTTGAATATCTACAAACTTATCTGTGGTCGCAGGGGCATCTCGTCCCTTCTATTCGTTTTACCAACCCTCTGACATACATCGCATCTCTGGCAGTAATATTTTGAGTCTTTGTGAATGGTCGGCCACCATAGTCCTATGTGAAATACCTTTCACATGGTAGCTTTGCCTGCATAATGTCCTCCTTCTATTCCCTCATGGAATTATGCCAAAATCCTTGGTCTTTTGTGTTCTACCACACATCTTCTCAAAATGTTATCTACGCCCATTTTGTATAAGTTTCCTGCAATCAATTGATAGTCTATAGCCCGGACTACCAGGTTTTTCTTCTACTTGATGTTATATTCTTGTGGCATAGTCCCTATACTCAAGTACTGGATGATGTCTGCAAAGTATTCATCGACGATCTAGAATGAAAATAACTGTGTGTCCGGAAATTTTTCCTTTAAATTTGAGGGTTCATCCCCGTTCGTGACCCTCGACAGGTGATCAATTCCTTCGTTCATATTTCCTAGATTGAATATTACTTAAAAATTAAATTCTTTAAAAAGTAGTAGCCATCGATAAATTCTCCCCCCCAACACTGGCTTGTTGACTAAGTATTTGAGCGTTGAATGCTCTGTGAAAATATTAATTTTTTTTCCTAGTAAGTAATGTCTAAACTTCTGCAATGCATAGACCATAGTGAGGCCTTCCCTCTCTGTAGTGTTATAGTTCTACTCTAATTCTGACAGTTTTCTACTAGCAAATGCGATAGGATGATCCAATTCTCCTACTCCTGGTTGCACCAAAATAGCTCCAAGTGTTATGGCCGATGCATCTACATGTACGTGGAATGTCTTCTCCCAGTCTGGGAATACTAGTATTGGTGTTGTTACCATCTTTTCTTTCAGCGTATCCAGACCGTGTTGACAATCCTCATTCCACCAGAAATTTGTATCCTTCCTTAACAATTTCTCCATTCCCGTGATGATCTACACGTACCCTTTTATAAATTTTTTGTAGTATCTTGTGTGTCCCAATTTCACTCTTAGTTTTTTGAACTATTTTTAGTGGTGGCATGTTAACGATTACTGCAATTTTGGCAGGATCTAATAATAAACCTTGCTTGCATACTATATGACCCAATAGTATCCCAAAAGGTGTTCTGAAAATGCACTTCTTGATGTTTAATGATATCTAGCACTACCTGCATCTTTCTAACATCAGCCGCAAGACCTATACATGGTCTTTCAACAGACTATAGACTGTCAATTCGTCCAAGTACACCTCTAGAAACTAGTGGATAAATTCCTTAAATGTGGCTATGACTACCCTGGAAAATATTTTTGGTGCATTCTTTAGTTCAAACAGCATGACCGTGTATTGGTAGGATCCCCATTCTGTAGCAAAAGTGGTCTTGTATTTGTCTTCCCACGCTATCTTGATCTAATGGTATCCTGAAAATCTATTTGTGAATGAATAAACTTCCTATCCACCTACGTTCTCCAACACTTCATCCATGAAGGGTGTGGGGAATGGTTCATGTAGGCATGCATCATTCAAATTCCTCAAGTCGATACATATTCTTATCTTTTTTCTCCTAAACTACCATCGGGCTTATCCATTATGATTCTTCCAAGGGTTATATGATTCTGTCTTCGAGCATCCTATCGATCTCATATTTGACTTTTTGATTATATATTGGATGTAGTCTGTATGGTCATTGTCTGATCAGTCTTTCCTCCGCTCTAAGTGGTATCTTCATTTCACCTATCTCTTCGCCTATGCCTTTCATTTCTGTGAATGTTGTGGGGAACAGGTCATTTTACTCGCGCAGTAACTTTGTTATGCTAGCCATTTTGGGATTCTCAACTGTCCCAATGTTGACTTTCTTCACCTTGATCGACGCAACAATTACTTCTGATTCTAGAGGTGGACCTTCCACTTCTCTTTCTCCTTCAACTTCCTCAATCTGAATATCACATGGATCGTCTTCATCTGGTGCTTCTTCATGCACATGGTCACATGAAAACAATTCCTTCACTGTCTATATGTTCCGTTGTTGTTCCTCTGTTATGAGTTTGACTTCTGGTTCCTTGATGAATATCACACCTCTTATTTGTTTAAGTGTTGCATCTATGTTGGGGTTCTCATGTTCGAATGAGAAAGTGAATGCAAAGTTCTATTGTAATATTGTCTAGCTCATAGTTCCTCTGCACAGTTCCTGGTCTGCATACCAGTTTGTTGGGATTCCCTCTAATGTGTGTATGAAATGATGAGGCCATTCTTCTGGGGGTGTCATTTTACACAGTGCTCTGCTCTTCTCCAAGTGTTCTGCTGGTGCCCCCTGTCCACTGTACTTCTATTGTTGGTTTCTTCTTTGTTCTTGCGCAAAACCTTATGTGTAGTAACCGCTTACATTAGTACCAATCCTTGATTGTTTCCTTGTGTGCTCCCCACCATCTTGTAGGTGTGGCCTTGAGTGATATATATAGTGATAAGAGTCTCTGATTTTATAACACTTCATCCTCATATTGTGTCAAGAATGCTTCTAGATCATTTACCCCATGGAAACTCGGTGGTTCCCTCATATCCGTACCTACCCATCTTACTGCGCGGTATATCCTTTCGCATATTCTTGTGGAAACTTCTTGTAGCCTATGTTTCCAGTTCTCTAAACCCGTATCTGAATTTGACGCACATGAAGTAATTATCTGCTAACTGAGTATCCAATCTAAAGTTGGGTTTACGCAATCTTCATCTCACGCAATTGTTCTGTACAACCGACTAATTTCCTCCAATTCCAAGCAAGTAGGCTCTACAAACCTTTCCCCTTCTGATGGGTCTAATGGCGCAATGACCTTGTATTATCCTGACTCAAATGTCATTTTCCATGTTTTTAAGTTGGTTATGGCCTGGTTATCAGATGCCCAATCCAATCCAAGAAATGCTAGATATGGTGTTGTGTCGTCCACTATTTCAATCACTTCAAAGTCTGCCTTAGTGCGAACTCCATTCAGGTCTACTGTGGCTCCTTTTAGTCTCCCAATTGGTAGAACTTTGTGTTGGTTTGCTAGTTTCATCTGAACGGGTGAATATCCTAATGCGGGCTCTCCCATACATTTCCATGTCTTCTTGGGTAATACATTGACTTTGGATCCTAGATCTAGTGTAATATCTCCCATGTTGAAATATTTGATGTTAGCATTCATCCTAAAATCCCTACTTGTTCTTCTCCTTGTATGTAGGTGATTGACTGTTTTATGTTCTAGTTTTCCTTTTGTCTCTATTCTACATATTTCTAACATACTTTGTAATATCTTGACAGAGGATGGATAATTTAGTAATTTTACGCATGATTGCAAAAATCCTTTGATTGTACTTACTTTTCCCAAGGGTTGCATTTCTTTGGTATGATCCAACGATGGAGGCATCTCGTACTCTGGCAGTCCCTTGCTATGTTGCGCAGTTGAGGTCAACGCGGTGTCTGGCTTCAGAAATTCTTCTCATTCTTGCTTAAATGTTTCCTTCTCATTCTGCGCGTCGAACTGTTTCCTTGATTCAATATTCTTCTTTACCCATTGGTGTTGTACTGGCTCTTGTCATACTGCGTCATTTCATATTTTAGCTCCTCCACACGTAACTATGTTGATGTTTCTCCCTTCATCCCTTACTTCGGCTGAAATCCATTGAACATTACGATTTTTCTGATTCCTTTTTTCCTGTATCTTACCTAATAATGTAGGAGATTCTTTCGTGTCATGATCTGATGCGTGACAATACATACAAGTCATTGGTGGAAGTGGACATTCTCTTGCATAATGTCCTGATTATTAACAGTTGTGACAAACTACTGGTCCTCTACCTCTTCCAAATCCTCATCTTGATCGTCTTATGCCTCTGTAACCAGCTCGATCTCCTCGCGACGCATTATACTGAGGCTCCTGATTGTATTGCGCGGTATTGTACTGAGGCTGCATTCCATTGTACTGTGTTTGCGTGATATTATATCGTTGTTTCACAATATTATACTACGGTTGCACAGTGTTGTATGGGGCCGATACCTGGTTAAATTGAGGTGAGGCTTGCTTGGTCATCATTTATGCTTGCACCCTATATGCATATGATGTCCTCTCTCTCATCAATTCCATGGTTCTACAGTCTTTATCATCATGGCCCACTGACTTTCAAAAGTTGCAATATGAACTCTTTGGGATTGTCTGGTATTTTTGCATCATTGGGAAGTGATGTGGATTGTGGCCCTATTTCTTACAGATTTCGCACCATATTCCTCCTGTTGGTAATGGGTTTGGCATCCCTTCCGCCATATACTGTGTGAATGTTGGACATTTTTTCTTATGGTGTCCTTTCATCCGGCATGTAGTACACCAAACAACTTCTCGTTTGTCCTTACTTTTGTTCTGGTTTAGCTGGAATGTTAAGTTCTTCAGATCCTCCTTCAACTCTTTGATGGCTGGATCGATCATCTGATGTTGGTTTCTTCTAGTTGCAAGGATACCTGTAGAGCCTCTGCCTATGTCTGAAACTTCTGTTGTCGCAGTGGATATTTTAAGTGTGGTAATTATAGTGAATTGACGAACAAGTGCCTGTGTTGCATATCTGTCATGAGATATTTCAACTTTCCTTTTAGTCTCTTGAATCTCTGATCAATCTCCCATATGGATTATCCTGGTTTCTTTCTAATTTATATCATCTTGTTCATGTACTGGTCCTCTGAAATTGGCTTCTGAAACTCATTTATCAACAACTTTTTGATATCCGTAATCATTCTGGTTGTCCCTAGTGGATTGTTTGTGGCTAAACTCATATACCAATCTAGTGCGTGATCCCTTAGTGTGATGGATAGTTGTGCTAGTTTAGTATCCTCGTATGTGATCTGTTTTGCTTCCCAGATCTTCTCAGATATAGAAAAGTGTTTCTCCAGGTCCGTCGATGCTTCCCCTTTGAATTTCGGTAACCTAATGGTGGGATTGTGTCATGCCATCCTGAATGATGAACTACTACCTCAACACAGTGTAGATACTTGACTAATTCTCCCTGAATTGGATCCCCCAGTTTTTGTTCCTTATGTAGATGTACTTCTTGTTGTCTTCCTTCTCCCGAAATCCAGTTGTCTAAACGATGGTGTGCTTTTTGGTGTGTTAGTCACACATGGGTTTATGGGTTCCACACTGACATTAATATGGATAGGATTGTTTCCTTCTCTTCCCGCTCTTGGACATCTCATCTTCCTCTCATATTTTGCGTGCAATATTTCCTCAATCTTATCCATAGCCCGGAGATCTTCTACCTCCTTTTCATCGCTTGCCAAGATTTCCCTCTCAGCTATGTCTCTCTTCTTGGTGTTCACCTTGTATTGGTAGGGTACTCCACTGTGCGTCTTTCCAGTTGTCACCATGATCCTTTTGATCTGGTCAGCGTCCATCATAATTGGGTCCAAGGCTTCCTCCTTCTTTCCTTTATCCCTTTCCCCTTCCATTTCTCCTTTTTCTATCAGTGCTTCCCCACTTCCCCCATGCACGCAGGGAAGTTTAGCTATTTGATTCCATTGCCATTACACCTTTTTTATATAGTAATATATTTATAGACGTATACAGAGATATAATATACCTTCCTTGAGGCCTGCATATAAACTCTTTCTTTGTTGTGTTGTATGACTTCATTGTATCTACTGAAAATTATGTTATAAATCCTGCTACAATACTGTTAAGCCAAAAATATAATGTGCGGGTGAATTTGTTATTCACCTACTGTAACTGATCAATCTGAACTGGGGTCCACTCTAACTGTCGGGTCTGATTCATTGTGTTGTTATCCTTCAACCTCAATATCCATTCCTGCAATAAGTGTGGAAAATCACAAAAAAAGACTTCATGTAGATCAATAAACACATACTTTTCAAGATATTTGTGTGGTGTTACTCTAGGGTTTTTGTTATCTTTCTGTGAAAATTATATCTCCTTTGTCTTTAGCCAGCTTTCGATCCCTACTTTTGTGGGATTACACGGTCTCAACATCCCCTTCTAGTGGCGCATTCTCTTACCTTCTTATCGTCCGATTCGATATTCTTTTAACCCACTTTTTTTTTTCTGTAACATATCTTCAATAGATCCCATCTACTCAATACTATACTGTTCCAACCGACAACATAACCATTTTTTGGTTTAGTTATTTGAGTTATGCCTTTAACATGAGTGACCCAGGTTCAAGTCTACTAGGGATCCAATAAATCCTCTAAAACTATTGGCCCTCCTGGTAAACCAGAAGGCAACGCACTGCACAGAGTACACTACGCAGTCTCACCCAAGATAGTCTTAATGGGTGAATGCAATATTCAAGTGCTTGCAGTCCAGGATTGAATGGAGATCTGTGAAGTACACTCTGATATTTCTATTGAACTAGTAAAGCAATACACTGGCATTCTCATTTATGCATGTAATGTAATCGGATTCATTTATTCATTGATACATCATTCTATCATCTACTCATAAATAGTAAAAGAGACACAAGAATTCAGTCACATAACATGGGTTTTACCATGGTTCACCCCCTTGGGCTACGTCCACAAAGATCTGTCTCTCAGCTATTTTATTATGGTAGTTCAAAACTACAGTGTCTCGCGCTTTACATCTCAGTTTCAACTGGGTTGAGATCTATTATGAGGAAGACTAGATCACACCAGGCTCTTGAGCCTGTGATCTAACCCTAAATATCTACCCTTATAACCCTCTACAACTCACCAACTTACAAAAGTAGGTCGTATGACAGAAGTATTACAACTAGTTAGCAAAACAGGACTCCTTCCTCCCGAAGTCTCCCTCTAAAAGTATTTTCTTCATAATGAATAACTATTGTCCTCTAGACCTCCTAGGTATATGTATATATACATTTATGGCTCATCATCCATTACAATGTATTTCAAAAAACCTAACCCTAACATCGTTAGCTCTTCCATGCATGCGTGCGCATGATGTTTTTTCTTCCAACTATTGCTTTCCTCGTGCATGAATTTCTTCCTAAAATAGCCTTTCTTTCTAATTCAGACTGCTTCCAACAAATATAAAATATAACATTATATGAATATAAACACAAAAAAATTAAAACAAAAAAAAAAACACACACACACACAAATGCCTAATCTCGATGGGGAAGTTGTCTTTCAACTTTTGTGAACCTTCTTCAGCATTCGCAGGGGAACTCATGGCGAGGGATTTGCAGGAGGTGGAGAGAATTGTTTTTGTGAGCCTTCTTCAACAGTCACAGGGAAACTCATGGTGAGGGATTTGCAGGTGGCAGCGAGAATTGTTGTTGGTGGAGCAAAAATACATCGTGGAACCTCGAGTCGATGTCATGAGCCATCGTGGGTGCTTGTGAGCCTTCTTCAACATTCGCAGGGGAACTCATGTCGAAGGATTTGTAGGTGGCAACGAGAATTTTATTGGTGGAGAAGAAGAGGGAAATATTTCATCGGAGGCCTTAATATGTCCAGGGTAAGTTTTAGAGGCCTGCAAATAGTTATCTAGGTTGAAATAGGGATGCAATGTAATAGTCCAGATCTACAAAATGTAAACCAATGTTTAGTTGATTCATTCATTCTAAATTTTTTGGTGTCATACAACCCAAGCCTAGATTTGAAGGCAAACCAAGTTTCTTTCTCTCCTTGAGGGAGTATAATAGGAATCCAACCTTCCTTTTCTCCAAAACTTATCCCTTTCTTTTGCATTAGTGGCTACATGAATGTTTGCTAAGCCCACCATGCAACCACCCAAATTCAACTTAATCCAACCTAATCTCTATGTGGGGTGTGTTCTCCATCCATAACAATAGTAGCTAGCTATGAAGAAATGAGGATCACTACACCTCCCCTTCCTTCGTCATGGGTATAAGTTAATACGGTCGCAGGAAGAGAGGTGTAGTTTAAAAATATTAAAAACGAATCCAGACACCCTAACTTTTTACAAATTGAGTATATCAATGAAGGGGGATTAATCTCTCATCATATCTTCTTTTCTTAGCTTTCAATGTTTTTCTTTCACTTCTTACTTTGGGTTCTCTCTATTATCTAGAACTTGTAATCTTGTTTCTCTTATTGCTTTGTTTCCTTTTATTATGGGTCTATAACTAGAATAAGAAGGGATTATGTTAATATATGTTGGTGTTAAGAAGGGATGCTCCTGTTATTAAGGGTTTGTCAACACTTACACAATGAAAATTTAATCTGACAGTGTGCATACATGCATTTTCAATTTTGATTTAAAAGGTATATGAAACTATGATAAAATTGAACATATGTAGAGCCTAGACTTTCCATAAAAGTGGATGGAACACTCTCCCAAAAAAGTGAGTTTAGTAGGAAGGGAGTTTAGGTCACAGTGAGTTCAAGTATCACTTCATGAAACATATTCCCCAACATGACTCTAATGAAATTTGGGGTTGTAGAGGCATTTCATCAACCTATGTGGCCGCCTATTCTTTGACATTCATCACATATGCTAATGTATTCTCTAGCATCCTTATGAAGGGTTGGCTAATAGTATCATGCTTGTATAACTTTGAGAGTTTTTCTTTTGGCTGTAGAATGTAATCCATTATGTTCATTATGCCATGCTTGAAGCACATCATAGATAATATTATCTTAGGCATCAACTAAGTACATGATCAAGTCCCATTTCGAATACATGACCCTAAATCTAGTTGTATGGAGCAGTTTTCCTTGTTTTTTTGTAGTATTCATTATGGGAGAAGTGCTATGAAAACTTGCTAAAGACGAGGTAAACTTCAGTATCAACAAACCACAAGGTTTTCAAGGACACTGCAAACAAGTATTCATCAAAAAAAGTGTCATCCACCAAGCCTTTTTTGTAAATATCATCCACTAAGCCTTTAGTATCATCCACTAGAGATGCAGTCTTAGCTGGATATAAAGAGATAAGTGTGATAGTAATTTGTATGCTTCTTGTTGTCAGAAATTACATTAAAGGATAGTCATTGTTTACACACATATTGTTGTTGGGATTTACACATAATTTTTATATTTGACTTGTCTTAAATTAAGACATACTTTGGCAGTTGTACTATAGAAAGCAATACATGTTTGGACAGTCATTTACATTTCTCTCTTGTTGGAAATTACATCATGAACAGTCATTGTTTACATATATATTGTTGTTGGGAATTACACACAAGCTTGATCTTTGACTTGTCTTAATTATACATTGAAGTGGTAACAATACAAGCTTGATTGGAAAGTCATTTATATGTTGGAAATAACTCTTTGCATAGTCATCTTTCATGCATCCATGAGTTGAAAATTACATTGAATGAAGTGTCATTATGTGCTCTTGATTACACCTTGGAGAAGTAGCATTTGAATTACATTCCTGGGAATTCATTAGTGATACTTTATTACTAGAAATCATTTACATATTGATATTCTTTGTACTTGAAAGATACCATTTTATTTGTTGTTATATGCTTGTTTCTCATTCACCAATGTTAATGCACCTATCTTGAATAGTGAAAGCATCTATTGTTTCATATAAGAGTTTGTCCTTTCCTTCAAGTTGTATTGGCACTTATACTTGTTGCAAGAACACTTTTACTTTGTCATATAACTTCTATCTTGCCTTGTCATTGAACCTTGTCACTTGACCCATATTTAGATGAGGCCTTAGCACCCTTGGGATACCATTCATTAATTCTAAATCATCTATCTTTTCGAGTATCCTCCAACCATTCATTAATTCTAAAGAATCTATGTTGTTGAGTATCCACTAAGCCTTTTTAGTATCATCAAGAAAATTGCCATCCATTAAGCCCTTTTAGTATCATAGACCCTAAATATCCTCGTTAAGGTTGAATTTCCTCCATCACCCTATCTACATCAATTCCCAAGCCTAATGTTGGGACTTTAATGCCTCTTTCTATCCTAACGAATTTCATACACCTCTCATTCACTTGATTATACAAAGGTGTATGAAAATGAGAGGTACAAATGGATGACGTAAGAAGAGTGAAGACCCTCAAGTTATGAAGAAGCCAATTTCATAAAATCTACCTTATTATAACAAGCCAATTAGGGAAGTATTGAACAATGTGTCAAGAATTAGGAAAGCCTTGTTGAACTCTTAAAGTTCGTCAAGAGCATGTTTTGACATATCCATTGTCTGAAAGAAAATAAGAAGTAAATGAAGGTATAACACAAGTTATGATAGTGCTAAGTATGGAATTGATTTTGGATTCAAGAATGGCCTAGATTGTAAGATTTTTCTTTCAACCTTTCTTAGAAGAGGAATTTCAATGATTGGGTGCCTTTGAGGGTCCCCAAGAACCTTTTTCATCTTAAATTCTTCCATGGTTTTCACAAATCTTACAATCTAGGCCATTCTATAAAAGAGAAGACTCACGCCCCAAAGCATACCAAGATAACAATAATGGGATGCCAAGTATGATATGAATCAATTAAACAAGGATCCCAATAAGTTTCTTACATACAATATAATCAAGTATATTCTCCAAGAAAAACATGCGTTCCCTGAATATTTGCTCGCTAACTTATCTTTTAATTTTTTCGAGTGTTGGTACCACAAACTTATATTCGCATGATAACTTTATCTTCTTATTTTAACGAGTGTAGGTACCACCAAATATATATATGTCAAATCTATATTCCTCAAGTGATGATAAATATATACTCAGAGAGGTTGAAAGTGAGATGTGTTGTACTAGATCTACCGGTTCTAGATCAACTAGATTTGACAAGGTAAGGAAAATATTTTGTATATGCATGCAATTTTTTATTGCCAACGGAGGGTCATTGTTAAGGTCCTAACCCGCACATAGGTAGATCAATGTATTCGGATGTAATAAAGGTCAATATTAATAAGACCTTTCAATAAAATAGAATAAGGCGGATGTAAGAAGACCTAATAGAAGCTTCCGCTTCTAGAAGGATCTTCCTCTAGATGCTTCTTTTTAGTATAAATA
>JASDQU010509739.1:2141-36370 GCA_032191745.1 Picea mariana
CGAGGTGACATTTTCAACAAATTCGTACAACTGTACAGACTATGGCACAATTTTCAAGGAAGTTTGTGGGTGGGACAATTTTGTTCTGTAAGTTGTTTCTCTTGCTGAAAAATGTATTGTGGCTACTGATAAATCTTTCCTAAAGCTAATAGAATCTCTCTCTCTCTTTGGGTTTCCCCACATTGGGGTTTTCCCTGACATTTGCCTAAATTTATGATTTATTCATTGTTGGATGAATGTTGTTCATTGTGTTTATTTCTGTTGCATAATTACTTAGCAATGTGTATTTCTGCTTATAGTAATTTTTGAATGTGGGTTTTAGACATTTCAGAGTTCATGCAAGACAATTATCTCTAGGTTGCTAAGTGTATGACAGAGTATTAGCTTGCTGATTTTTGTCATTAAAATTTACATTGGGCACTCGAATTATACAAACTTAGCCACTCAAATATGCAGATCCAATAATTTGTCGTTGAATTTCGGGAAAAACTAAATAGAAAATATGCTCGAAAAAGGTCCAAAACGAAGAATGTTTAGACTACAACCAAGGGTTTATTGTTCAAATACCTTTTCACTTTCATTTTTTTTACAAATTGGATAATTTGGTTGGAAAGAAGTGTTCTTAGATCACTTGTTGTATCTTCTTTATCATTCACTTGGGATTCTTAGTGAAAATATAGACTCAACCCCAATGATAAAGCACCAATCTTGTTAAACCCAACCACATCATTATTATGAAACATATCAATACAATCTCTATGATATAACCTTATATCGTTCTTGAGCTTAATTGGAAGATTAGATTGCATCAATTAGGGACCCCCTTTAAATTTAAAGGAACTAGCCCTAAAGAGAGAGGAGAGATGTTGTGGTGATAGAGGGCAACCTCCTAGATGGCACCAAGTCCGTGACTTGATATTCTATAATGCATTTTTGGGAATTACAAAACCCAAGCAGAGAAGGTTTGGAGACTACTTCATCACATGTAAGGTAAATCTTCCATTTAAATCTTCTATTTTTGAGTGATGTAATATTTTATTACCCCTCCTCCCACAAAAACTCTATCTCATTGATTCAATATTTTTATTACCATTTTTATTATTGAATCTCAAATAGAACATATTAATGCTAATGTTTATAATTGTGAGGACATCATTGACTTGGTTGTCTTGGTTTTCTTATGTGTGGGAATATTTGGACACCATCCAGGCTTCAACCTCATTTTCCTCTAGCTCAATCCCAAAATTTGAACAACCCATTTGGACTGTCTCACATGTATGTTTTATTTGTCCTCTTAAATTCTATTTTTTTCAATTGCATACTTGCTTGACATGGGTGGAAGTAGACTATCATTTTACTTTCATGCTTTAGTGTCCAAATACACTATTGTTAAGGATTTTGCCTCTTTGCATTGGATTCTTTATATCATACTTTTTTGTAGTTGAAGCATTGCCTTCTCAAAGTGACATTAATATTTATACTCACTATTTTGCATATTATTAGAGTGACATTGTGGTATTTGGGTTTATTATGTTATTTTGGGTAATTTGAATCATAACACAATTAGGTAGAGAATCATGACTCATTCCTATTTAATAATCATCACATGATGAACAATAGGAGTAGAATTTTATTTTGCATATTATTAAAGTGACATTGTGGTATTTGGGTTTATTATGTTATTTTGGATAATTTGAATCATAACACAATTAGGTAGAGAATCATGACTCATTCCTATTTAATAATCATCACATGATGAACAATAGGAGTAGAATTTTATTAGATGATAAACAACGGGAGTAAAATTTTACTACCATTGAGACCTAGGTACATGTTGAATGCAATTTCATGTACTACATGTTAGTATCATATAGTATTGATTGCACTTACAAATTTGAATGATAGAGAAAGAGGCCTTCAAAATAGTACTCAATATAATAACAATATTTCATTAATGGATAAAGAGAGAAAAACAAAAAAACTAAAACCTTAAATTTATTGGCTAAACTACTTTTATATTTTAATTAGAGTTTTATTAACCCCCTCTTATATATATATATATATATAAACACTACGAAACTATCCAATTAAATGCAAAGTAACTCGAACTTAAATTTACCTGCGTACAACGAAAAAATATTGTTTAGCAACACAATACAGAAAGCTTATGATTAGCGTTAATGAAGGTTTGTAGGTCTTGTTGGGTTGCCAGCGAAGTGCGAATAGGAGCTTCTGACTATACAAGCCGGGATGTGAATGCAGAACTCACAAACGTCATTGGGAAAGTTGTTATAAGTTGACATATAGCCAAGCACAAAATGTGGAAAGTGTGAAAAGTCAAGAGTTACTTTCATTATCTGTTCGGAGTTGAAGAATGGTTCTGTTAAAGAAATGACAAATATATTGAAAATGTTTATTATAATGTTTGATGATAAGTCAGGAGGATGTGATGTTGATTTTGAAAGGTATTGTTTCCATGATATTTTGACTTATGACTGTTACATGCTATCTTAATACATAACATACTTCGATACCGAATTCTGTTCACATTAACACACATGCCATGCTATGTGCCATGCATAAATTCTTTTTGGCATGGAGTGACATGTGAAGCTGAAACATGTGACAGATTATTAAGAAAATGACTCAGAAACCGGTAATTGGGCAGCAGGTGACCTGGCATTAGATAATCAAAACCCTAACCTAGTGTCAATGGGGCACCCTCAGCAAATAAAATTAATATATTAACCAGTCCCTTTCAGTAGAATATTTTTTATTGAATTGAGTCCATGTCTGACACTAATTTATGCAAAGTAGCAGTCCATGACTTTTAGAGATTCAATTAGTTTAACACAACATGAAACCTCCTGCCCCCATCTGGGCATGTGCAAACAAGATTTGTTATGAGAAATACAGGACAGACACCCAATTTTGTGGCGTGGGCAAATGCTTTCGGAATTTTAAATTTAGGGTTTCGGTAGTTACGTGAGCGAATGAAGCACGTCTAGGATAAACTGCCATATAATATAACAATAGTCGATCTGTCAAAACCCTGGGGGCCAGCCATGGCAACTAATCCGATCCCAACTTCATTAAGAAGAAGTCGGATATCGTCCGACAACGGAAGCTCAAGCCTAAAGCTCATTCTCACCATGTCGGTCATTAAAACGTCTGAGATGACCGCAAAATTAATAAATGCTGACACAGTCGCCTGCAATGGATTCCATTCCCAATGAGTTTTAGCAATTATAGCTTCTTCGTATTATTATTAACTTTTGTCTTTTCGTCATTGGGTTCTGTTTACTTCCTGCAATGTTAAAGTCAGAATGTTTCGGCTTCCACTCTCTCCCAGATTTCAGTTCCCCCAAACGCTTCGATTCGTCCAAACAGGTGCCTGGAGCCGAGCTGGATCTCTCTGAGAAGCAAGACGAAGCGTTAAACAACATGCGAACTGGCTCCAAGAGGAGGTATATATATATATATGTATATATTGATGGCTTTTTGGGAATCCTTCAACGCTAGGCCCAGCTTGTTGCTCAGACCTTGAAATTATACATATTCAAGCCCTGAGGTGCATATCAGACCTAGGTTTAGATAGGTATGTGCTCTTGTAATTTGTAGCGCGGGTTTAAATAGGTATGTGAAAGTGTAGTTTTTAAGGAGATATTGAAAGCTTGGTGTTGTTATTATGTAGAGCCGGCCTTGATCACCTTGATTGATTTGGTTGGGGTTCAGGAAAACGGTACAGACGCGGGTGATAAGCGTTCCGGCCGGGGAAGCAACCTCAGGTCCGCCTGCAGATTCGTGGGCATGGCGGAAATACGGACAGAAGCCCATCAAGGGATCGCCTTATCCCAGGTATTTCTTTTATTTCTGTCATCRGCATGAATTCTTYTTTATGCTTATAATGGGTGATGATCGAATGAATGAATGGACATAAATGCTTTGTATGATGATAATTGAGCGAACGAATTTAATGAACATTCTCCCAAAACTTAAAACCTTGAGAATGGGATTGGCCAGGATAGATTTATCTGCATGTATTAAATTCAGAGGGGATCAAAACTCAATAACCGTTCTATGATATATTCACTCTCGGGTAACTGCTAAATGCAAAAACAATAAAAAAAACTATTTTTTTTATTGTTGTTTAATTTAACAATCATGTATACAAATATATCAAACGCATTTTAATTATCTCAATATCAATTATCCAAACTCATATTTTTTTACTATTGTTTACTTAGAAAAATATATGGAAAGCATTTTAGTTATCTCTATATCAGTTATCCAAACTCATTTTCGGTATTTTGATTCTTTGTTTTTTGAAAAATGTCTCGTATGTTATTACAAAATATCAAGGAATGTTCTAGTTTAATCACATAGCTCCAAGAAAGGGAATGAATAAGTTTACAGATATGCATGTGATTGAGCTGCGTCCTTGAAGAAAACAACAAAAAAAAGTTCTTAACCCCTGGTTAAGACAGATAGAAAACACAATGAGTTTATGAGTTTATAGCCATACATTTGATTAACTCAGTTACCATAGTTACATGAATTTATGACTACATTTGTTTCAAGTGAGCTGTATCATTTGATCAAGTGTGCTCCATCTTTGGGAAAACAGAGAAAGGAAATGTATTCATAGCTACAATAACTACAAGAAGAATGACAGAGATTACAACCATACGATTTAATCCAAGTAAACTGCATCATTTACAAAGGCAACCAAAGGAAATAGTTGCAATAGCTACAAGAAAGATAAGCAATTTATCACCATACATTTGATCCAACTGAGCTGCATCCTATAGGAAACGAAATGTTCACAACTCATAATACTTAATAATAGTTAAAGGAAAAATAAGTTTGCATCCATACATTTAATCCTTGAGTGAACTGCATCTTAAAAAAAAATCGGTAAAATGAAATGTTCTCAACTCAGGGTTACAATAGCTGCAAGAGAAGTAATAAGTTTGCACTTATACATTTGATCCAAACGAGTTGCATCATTTAGAAAAACAACGAACTTGGCTTTGAAGTATATAACTCCCTAAATAAAAGTATTTATACAAAGTATTGTTTTAAAACACAAAGAATAACTCTTTAAACAAAAATATCAATATAAAATGTATTTATTGCCCAACTCTCTGCAGTTCAGTATGAGGGAAATGTTTTGATCACTCTCGATACATAATAGATACTGAGTTTTGATATACAAACATGTATAATAACCTTTATATACTCGTTACTGCAAATGAACAAAAATACTATTTACAAACATGTTCAATAATCTTTATATACTTGTTGCTGTATATGAACAAAAATACACAGCACATCTACAAGTAAAAGGTTTTGAAACGTCTAAAGTTTTAAGTGTGCACTCCACTTATCATCAGTGACAAATAAAGTCTAAAGTTTTAAGTGTACATTCCACTCATCATCAGTGACAAATGAAGTCTTTGTATACCTCTTTATGATTGTTCTTCATTAAATGTTTCAACTTTATGAGTTCATCTTTTACTTTGTCTTGATTGCATATGTTGTGTCTTCTTTGCAAGAAATCAAAAAAGACATGGAGTAAGGTTCAATAATCTAGTCAAAGAGCAACAATAGATGGCAAATCCCCAAACCTCATTTAAAATAACCACAGCACTCCTAACCCACCATGCTATATGGCCATTAAGTTAATGTCAACTTTAGAAATTTTATTCTATTTTAATGTCAATCTAGCTTCTTAAATTTTATTTCTACATTTCTGAGAAGTTTCTCTACTATATTAATTATATTAAACAAATCAATCTCTAAAACTCCTCAGGTAAGGCACTTCTACTATATTAGGTAAATCAGTCTCTAAAATTCCTCAAATTATAATTAAACAAATCAGTCTCTAAAACTCCTCAGGTAAGGCACTTCTACTATATTAGGCAAATCAGTCTCTAAAATTCCTCAAATAAGGCACTTCAATGATCAATCCATGGCAGTATTATCCCTTCTACTCAAATCACAGTCAGTTTTGCACCTTACACTTTTTCTCTCTAAGTACTCTCGTAAATGTCTTTTCTCTACTATTTCTATCTTGAACCTTACCTTTTCTCTTCTCATAAATGCCTTTTCTCAACTATTTCTATGTTTTTTTTTAAGAAAAGTGTCATTCAATAATTGTATTTTGTAATTTTAACTGTAGGAGTTACTATCGGTGCAGCAGCTCCAAGGGCTGCACTGCCCGAAAGCAAGTAGAGCGCAGCCGGACTGAACCGTCCATGCTGATGATCACGTACACATCTGAGCACAATCATCCTCCTGCAGTCAATAATAAGAAACTGACTGAGGCTCCATCCCATTGCACTAATATTTCTCCGTCTGATCCACATACGGATACGGATATGAATCCAGCGATAATGGAGTCTCCAGTTATGAGCTTACTAGGGGAAGCAGTAGGTGGAGAACGAGCTGATTCCTGCATTTCGAGGTCAGAGATTGAAGAAGACGAGGAGGATCTGTTTGCTGGTCTGGGAGAATTGCCAGAGTCGTCTGTCTTTTTTTTCAGCAGAGGCTTCTTTGATGAGAGTTAAGAGGGAGAGGCCGAGTCAGAGAAGAGCTCATCTTCTCGTCCAGTCATATCGCTTGGGTCAGAGTACAGTATTTGGTTTTTGGCTACAGACTTTAATCATAGATGTACAATTACCTGTGCAATATTATAGAATATTTTCTCATTCCTACCATTGACAAAACGAAGGTGGGAAGTAAACTTATAACCGGTGCTGATGTTTTGAGGTTTGATATATAAGGCATATTGGAATACATGCACGTAAGAAAAAGAGTGGATTTTTTGTTTTGTTTTTTCATGGTTGAAAGTTGAAACTCTGGGTCACGCCGTTCTCGTAAAGATCAGAGCACGTTAGATCATGGATTAGTTAAAATATTTTATGTAGCCCACTGACTCCAAACGTTGTACAGCATTATTAATTCGTTTTTGTGATTATTTAGATAGCAATGTAAGGTTTATTTATGTTTGTGGGCTATTTTCTCAGTTTAGAAATGTTAATGGTGTGTTTCTGAATATTTTTTTGTGTTGGAAAATGTGAATGACCATTCCATTTTAACATGATGCGTAAGCAAGCTTTTTGTATTCTATATATCTGACAAAGTGTCTTAATTTTAAAGCAGTTAGAGTGGATGTTGGATTTTTATATTGTTTATGGTGTGATGTTTCATGTTTGAGTAGATTACGTTGCTGTAATAGTTGATTAATTTTCTGTTGCCCCACTATTTGTGTAAATTGATGTAATAGCTGGGTAGTTTTCTGTTGCCCCACTATTTCTGTAAATTGATGTAATAGCTGGGTAGTTTTCTGTTGCCCCACTATTTGTGCAAATTGATGTAATAGCTGGGTAGTTTTCTGTTGCCCCACTATTTGTGCAAATTGTGTAGCTACGACAAAGTGCCCAAGCGCACGACGTCTAAATGGGTAAGAACCACGTTCCATCTTTCCTCAAAGTTAGTGATTAGTATTTTAAAAAAATGTTTTTGATTTCTCTCGATTTCGGATTTGTAAATATGTTAAATCTGTGGATTTAACATATTTATAAGTTCGTCGTCTCTGAAAGAGCTCGATGTAATATTGAAGTTTTTGGTGATATCAGAAGCCCACTAAAGCTGCTACCCTTCGTGACACTTTCTGAACTTGATTTGGTTATCTTTATTAAATTATGTTGGTTCGTCAACTAATGCAAATTTGAGATAATGACTCCAACTACTCTTATTTGGGATTTGCTTCCATCGCATTTTTCTTTTATATTTTTCCTCATATTTAAGGGTTCCCTATATCGGGCAGAACAACACTCTCAAGGGAGGTTCAAGATATATTAACAGTTTGGAAGAATCGCAAATATAAGGAAACCTGTAGTGGTTATGGGAGATATGAGGAGACCAGTTCTAACTTGTTAAGAAGAAAATCTTCTAAAAAATTTATACATTGTTGTTTGCAATTGATGAGGTGCAATCCATGCAAGTATAAATATCTATAAATCAACTTTGGAAGAAAGCAGGAACATTTTGTCTAAAGTTCAATGACTATGATCATCCTCTACTTTATTTGGTTGGATCCCTTTATGCCCTCAAGTTCAATGATATTATGGTTGAGCAAGAATTGTTATCATCACAATGATGACGACTACAACAACATCGACCACCACCATGATCACTACCACTACTAAGATGATGTTCAATGATATTATGGTTGAGCAAGAGTTGTTATCATCACAATGATGATGACTACACCAACATCGACCACCACCATGATCACTATCACTACTAAGATGATGATAATGATGGTGATGATGAGGAGGAGGATTAGTGAATTAATGGGCTGGGATAGGGTTAGTGGAATTAGAGAGATTGGTGAGTTAGATTTATTTAGGGGTAGTAGGTTATGTTGAAATGGTGACAACAAATCCCTACTAGATGATCCTATTATTCAGCTTTTGGTTGAGATAAGGCAATCTAAGTTAGAATGTACAATTAATGAATTAGTTTCATTGTAACTGTGGGAAAAGGTGTTTAAATATGTGTGCTTGAGAGACAAATATTGAACAAGGGGCTTCAAGCCCTCTTCAAACCCTCTCCTAGCTGTTGTTTGTAATCTCTTGTTAAGCAATAAGATCCCATTGCCATTGTCCCATGGATGTTTCCCTCACCCTGAAGGTTTTACCAAGTAAATCATGGTGTCTCATGTGATTGAATCTGGTGTCTCATGTTTCTTTGGTTCTCTACTGCAAATTAATCTATGTGGGTTCTAGGACCCAACATCCCTCACCCTGAGGGTTTTACCACGTAAATCATGGTGTCTCATGTATGATTGAATCTGGTGTCTCATGTTTCTTTGGTTCTCTGCTGCAAATTAATCTATGTGGGTTCTAGGACCCAACAAGTGGTATCAAAGCACAGAGTTGAAGGAACCAGGCATCTGGCTGTCGAATTCCTCGTTGCTCTTGTTGAGGCAGGTGGGATGTAGGAAGGAACCGGGCGCGTGGCTGTCTGATTCATCGTCGGGCTCATCGAGGTCGGGGATCGACGCCAGAAGTTGTCGCATGAGTTTGTGGGTCGATTGTTTGTGGCGTTGATGGAGATGCTCCACATGGAGGATGACCCATTGTGGCATGTCGCAGATAGTGACGATGGGGATGTTGGCAAGACGAGCAATTGTGAAGTAGGGCAGGAGTGCTTGGATCGACTTGCCATCGCTCTAGGAGGGGAAGCTATTGTGCTCCTTGCGATGGAGTTGCTTCCGGGGTATTTGGCAGCTCCTGATTGGCGAAAGCGCCATGTTGGTTTGATAACTCTTGCTCAGATTGCATAAGGGTGTGCAAAGGAGATGAGAAAAGATCTTCAGCATGTGCGAGTTCGTTGGGCGGCCATTCTTGAAATTGGTCTACTTTCAACACATTTGAGTCCGGATTTGCAACGTGTGACAAACAACTTATGTGCCAACTTTAGCACGTCAACAATTCAAAGGTGAAGCGTCGCTGAGTTAGGGAAAAGAATGCTTAGGCATGAAGCTCATGGCCGCCCACAGATTGAAGATCGTCGAACGAGCAGGTTTTTAGCGCCTGGCTTCTGTGTTTGTGTGGTAGAGCCTTGCCAAAGTGCAACATGTAATTGATTTTGCAGCCATAAACTGCGTACACGAAGAGCAACATTAGGTATTATTCGACAAGAATGGTAGCTACTTGTGGGCACATGGATCGTGGAGTTGAATGAAAACAGATCATTGAGATCCGCTTGGCTAGTTAGAGTTGTCAGTGTAAGAGCTGTCATCGCCAATGAGAAAACGTTGCCATCATGTGAATATATCTTTGCCTATGCGTGAGACCACGGAAGTTTGGCAGTCGTTTCACAGAGCAAAAGGAAGAATCCATGTTGGGTTGTGTTGGGTTGTGTGAGATGGTGCAGCTGCCAGTGAAATTTTTCCTTAGGGATTAAACTTGTGTTTGCTTCCCTGTAGAGACATAGATCAAGCTGCATTGATTGCAGGAAGGATTGCTCAATGGTTGCGTACCTGAGTTTGTAGTTGTATGGACAGTTGAACTACATGGGAGAAAGATGATGTGCATGGTCGACTGTGTGAGAAAAAAAAAGATTGGAAGCCCGTCATTATTTGAAGCTGAACCGTCGTGTGCATAAAACAAGGTAAACGGTTAAGATGAGAAAGCCCACATATAAGAAGTTTAATCCGCTAGTTATGAATAGGAAAAGAGGAATGAATTAATAAAGATTTGAAGCATAGGGATATTTGGTTTAAATATTTCATATATGCTTTAATTTCCCCTCCTATTTATGTTTTATGGAGTTTCGTGGGGCTATAAAAGGTGAAAGCATTTATTGTTAAAAGATTGGTTTTATAAGATTTGGACAGGACCTTTGAGATAATGGAATGGCAAATCAAGAGGTGTAGGGAACCAAACACTGAAATGGCAATGGAGTGACGATAAAGTCAATGTTATTTATTTATTTTGGAGTTGTATTTAATTATATGCAATTGGGCATACTGTATTTGATTATATGTAATTGGGCATACGACTATAGGACCTAATTAGGCATGCGTACCCCTGGGCTATTGGGTCACCTATGAAAAGTCTAGATATAGATTTAGGTAGACCAAAGAGGGGTAAAGGCATGTATGTGTGGCTTAACCTTGACTTGGTAAATGAGTCATGAGTTAAACTTTGTCTTAGGTCAAGAGTGGTGGGTTTCAAGTCTATGTCTTTTGGTTTCCCATGGTATGGTGTCCATGATATTGCATGTAATAAAGCCTATTCAAAGGTGTTGGGCTCGTGATTTGGTTAAATTAATGATGATGATTAGATCATTTTTGACGAGTATTATATGTGTATTTTACTATTTTGAGGAAGTTTTCAAGGATTTTTATATCAAATCATCATAGCTCATGACAGGTATGTATAATTGATGTTTTGTGATGGTTTTAATCTTAATTTGGTTTGATTTGATGATTTCAAGAGGCTAATGCGTGATCTGTGTGTCATAGGAAAAAATCGCATGGCATTTTTCCATCCAGTGGCTCGTCTGGTACTCCATCCGGTACTACATTCGGTACTCCATCCGGCACTGCGTCTTGCACTCCATCCAACACTAAAACCGTGGGCAAATTGGCGGTTGTTATATCAGCGGCCTGTGTTGGGAGAATCAACGACATTGGTTTTTCTCATGCTCGTGGCCTCTAGCTACTGAGCTCTTGACATCTTGGATTGAGTTGTTATCCTAAGCATTGAGTGGTTTGTTTGGTTTCTAGAAGCCACGACCAGTTTTAGTGCATTTAATGTAATTTTTTGTTTTTAGAGGAGGTCGACTCTTCCAATGGTCGACCTCTCGAATTGTAACTGCTATAAATACCACAGTAGTAGTCAGACAAAAGTTAAGTTAAGAATTGTGAAGCTATAATTGTTTTTGTTGTGTAATTCGAGACATTTCCATAAACTTGTGCAAGACTGTGTTTTTAATTTAAATGCCAAAATCATGTTGTTTGATCTCGTGATTCACTATTGAGGAGTAGCCACGACCTGTTGGGGGGGCCACCAGTGGTCTGGGTGAATATTTAGATAGTTAGCTTGTGTATTCGAGTTATGCAATTGCCAATGCTTTCATTTTCATGTACATGTTTTTTTATCATTTCAACATGCTGTGTATTTGTTGTTCATAATTTAATTGTTTTAATTTCCTTTTTGCAGGTTGCTTTTAAATGATAGTTAATATGTTGTGTCTTTTAGATTAATTAGTCAATAGCTTGCAAGCTTAGCTACTAACAGTGTCGTGTGATTAAATGCTAGTTGAATTTCTGCAAATTAAAGTAGAACGGAGTATTGGGTTAAAACAAAGTAAAACAGAGTATAGAGTTTCTTTGGCAAATTTTCAATGGATGAATAGTTGCTAGCTTTGATTTTGATTCTTAGTTTGCTTATCTAGTTGCTTATTTAGTTTACTTAGTAGAATTTAAATTATGTTTTTATGAGTATTTCAATTTGCAATTTAAATTGCTAATAATAGGATTAGTTTGGTTTACTTCATGACATTTCCATTCTATAATTAAATTGCAATTCTAAAGAGAAACTTGATTTTGAGTTTAGTTTTTAGTTATAAATCTCTAATGGTGTGAATTTGCTTACATTAGCATAGGAATGCATTTGAATTAAATAGAATCATGTTTTCTTTATTGTTGATGATTAATGCATAAATTGAAGGATCACATGGATTTTCAGGGTAGTTGATATTTTTTCTATAATGGCTAAGTTCTCATTAGATTGCTTGATTCATACTTTTCACTTTGCAATAAAAGTTAATATTGAGTTTGTCCCTCTTGAGTTATCACTAATTGTTAAATATCATCGTGATACCATAAGACACCAAAGACATAATCATCAACATTATATTTGAAGTTTTCTTGTTATCGTAGATTAAGAGTAATTGTTGATTAATCTTTGAATATTGTTATGATGTTTTTTATTCAATAGGTTAAGATTTCATTTTGTAGATTAGAAGTAATTATGAGTTTTATCTTAAGAATAGAGCTCACTTGCTTGATAGTTTGATTAGTTACTCATTGAGTAGTTTTGATTAGTTTACTTGTTGCATAAGTTTTAATAGGGTAGTTGCTTGCTTGTTTATTTGTTTACTTGTTACTATTCATTGATTTTGAATAGATTGATCAGATTACTTTGTTGTTGCTATTGTTCGTTAAGTTGAATAGCTTCAATATATGGCTTGATTTTGCTCATTAAATTGATTAAGTTAACTTGTTCAAAGTAGAGTTTTCATTTTCTTTCTTAGGACAATCCATCAATCCATTGTTCAAAAGTTACTTAGGGTAAATAGTTTAAGTTCATTGATAGTGTTTTCTTAAGTAGATTATCCCTTAGATAGACCATTTCCTTAGCTAGACTATACTACCTCTAGTCTTTCTGCCTTAGCACATATAGTGCTACAACTTTAAGTTTACTTACCATGGGTTGACAATTTAATTGAGGGTTTTTAGTGCATATAGAACACCCATCATTTTTGGCATTGTTGCCAGGGAGTTGTCTCAAGGTAGGAAATAGATAATTTCTAAACCTTAGCATTAGATTGGTGGTGGGGGAACTTTAAGACGAGAGGTAAGAACCTGCGCATCTGTTATAGTAGGTTCCCCCAAACCCAATGGTAGTTTTTCTTTTCTTTTTTTTCTTTCATGAACAGACCCATGGACCCAAAAGGTAGATACATTAAATCTAAATCAGATCTTTCAACCAAGGTTCATTCCGACCTTTTTGGGGGAAGGAACGTTCCACTCATAAACCCCGCAGACCGATACCAAAAAACAGGGGCTAGCTCAACCCAAAGAGATAAAAGTAGTCTTTGAAGAGACTAAGATAGGGAGCACTATAGAACATAAAATTGAAGCATCAGTAATAGTGGGATAGGACGCAAGACCACTCGAGCCTTCCTCAGAACCAAACAATAAATTTTTTTTTTCTTACCACCATTAGAAGATCCTAACTTTGAAGACATCATAGACCCTAAAAATGTGAACACATTGTTTGGTAGTTCAACCAACATAATTGTCTCTCAAATTGACACAGAAACTTTGGCACCAATAATCTGAACCGACTTGAGTAGAGTCCCAGACATCCAAGCAGTAGGAATACCTTCCCATCAGAGGGATATCTTTCATAGACAAGAACCTTGGGATACCTTGTTATCTTCAAGGATAAAACCACCTAGGTACTCTCTTTTTGGAAACCAAACCAGTATGGATGATTAGGAGGATCACAACAATGTAAGACACGGGGAAGAAGAAGAAGCTGGAAACCAAACCAAAACCACCTTCAGGTTTCCAATTTTGGACACCACACTGAATGTCAATATGAAAAATATTCCCCTCTCAGCACTGCCCACATTTTATGGTAAAAGAAATGAAGATCCACATACCTTCCTATTTGAGTTCGATATCTTGTGTAGGAGTTACAACTACTTACAAGACGCCCAGAAACTAAAACTCTTTCTTGCCACCCTGAAGGGATTTGCACTAAGATGGTTCATGGGGTTGGGAGAGTCCAGTATTAGGTCTTGGGAAGCCATGAAAGATATATTTCTAAAAAATTACCAAGACTACTGCAATATCAAGGAGTCTCGTAATGATATTTCCAAAGTCCAACAATTAGAAGACGGGAATCTTGAGGATTATATGGAACGTTTTGCTTATATCTCCTAGAAATCAAAATAGCATGACCTTCCAGATGATGCAGTTAGGGATCTTTTCCTTAAGGGAATTTTAGAGGAATACCTAGAGATACTTAACCTGATGGCATAAGGTGACATCTCCCATAAACCATTTTCCAAAATCTATGAAATGTGTAAAAATTACTCGAGGAGCAGAGCTAAAACAAGGAAGAATGTTCAGGACCCTTATAATAGAAACTTAAAACCAGTTAGTTCAGATGGTATCACAAGAGCCGAGATAGGGAACCTTTTAGAAAACTTCAAGACAAATATCTTAAGCACAATAGGTTCCTAGTTGGACACCCTAAAAATTAAAAAGAAACAGGAGGAGGAAAATGCAACAATGAGCATATATTGCCCAAGATGTAGAAGGAATCATTCCTCAAGAGAATKCCCATGGGATAGCATTTTAGTTTGTGGCTTCTRCACGGAGGACCACTCGACTGAAAAATGTCCATCATTTCTCGGTTTGTTAGCCATATATAGGAGTGGGGATCCTGGGGAGTCCTCTTATGCACCTAGGAGGCCATGGCAGCCYAGGAATCATCCCACATACCTAGATCTACAACCCCAAGTTCCACCCTATTATCAACAGCCACAACAGTGGAACTCACCAAGTTGGAAAAATTGGTCTACATAGTACCAACATCCTTAGCTTCAAGGATGGAGAGGAGGGCATAACCAAGGAAACCCTCAAGCTCCACATGTCCCTATGCCCAACCATCCTTATCCTTAGTTTCCACCGAACATCCCGCGACTTCTATCAGGTTTTGTTCCACCACCTTTACCTCCTATTCCACAACAATAGCTGCAACAATATCAGAATGAAAGCTCCCCAATACCGACATTATCACCGTCACAACCAGTGCCCAATACCAATAATAAGCCCACTCAACCTCTTCACAATGTTGAGATGCAAGCCTTCTCGACATATGTTATTTCTCTTATTTCATTGTAGGAGATTCAACTAAGGCCGGGAAAAGTTCTAGACAAACAGAGACCTTCAGTAGTCATCCAGGAAGAAGAAGAGGAAGAGGAAATCCCCAAACAACCCACGGATGACACTAGGTGGGAAGATGTTATTATTCCTAAGGACCAAGAACCCAAGCTTCCCCAAAATGAACCTTCACAAATTACGAAGGCCCCTCCTTATCCAGAAAGATTAGTAATCGAGAAACCTACCACCTGGCCAGAATTTGACATCTTGAATGAATTGAAGAATATTTGTGTCAAGATTCCCTTGCTACAAGCCATTAAGGATATTCCAATCTACAGTAAGGTAGTCAAATAATTGTGTATTAAGAAGCCAGATAGGAAGTAGAAGGATCCTCCAACAGTACTTTTGATAGGAGAAATTTCTAAGTACATATCAAAGCAGCCTAAGGTTGCAAAATATGGGAACCCGGGAAACCTCGTACTGACCATAACCGTTAATGAGGTTTCCATTGGAAACACTCTCATAGACATAGGGGAAGACATCAATGTTATGACTGTTACTACCTTGGATGAATTACAGTTGAAACCTCTTCTTGGACCTACCCCAACCATTTTGGAATTAGCAGATAAGACTAGGATTATACTCGAAGGAATTTTGGATGATATCATAGTTACTTTAGCCTCATGGGAGTACCCAATAGAATTTTTGGTCATCCACTCAAAGGAACCTACCAAAGGCCATCTCGTTAGTTTGGAAAGACCTTGGTTAGTCATAGGCAATGCATTTATTGGTTGTAGAGAAGGAGAAATGACCATCTCAAATGGACTTTCTATCCAAAAGCTCACCATTAACCCTCCAGCCCAACCTATCATGAAGAATTTATGGTGGCATGAATTTCCATATGAGAATGAGGATTGGGAATAACCCATGTTGCCAAGTGATCATTCCTGGGCACTTCAGGAGCACACAACAGAAAATGTGCTAAACTAGTTTATTTCTTCCATCATGTGTGTTGATTTTCCACAATATTTTCCCCAATTTGAGTACATGTTTGGGGAAGAATTTCAGAAACAATTGGACCCATCCATTTTTTCTTCGACATCTTTCATCTTCGATATAGACAAGTCTGTCACATCTTATATCATGCCCTACAAGATTAGTCCAGGAAAATTTCTACATATAAACTCTGGGCTAGATGCAGACCAACAAAAACAGTTAGTAAGTGTCCTTAAAAAGAAATCAGGGGCATTCTCCTGGGAATACACTGACATGAAGGGTATACACCCTGAAACATGTATCCATCACATATATACCCAGGGGGAAGTAACACCTGTAAGGAAACCCCAAAGAAGGATGAACCCAACACTCAAAGATATAGTAAAAGAGGATATTCAAAAGTTATTAAATGTCGTATTTATTTATCCCATCTTCGACAGTATGTGGTTATCCCCACTTGTAGTTGTTCCAAATAAAGTGACCGAGAAATGGAGAATTTGTGTTGATTTCCGGGAACTCAACAAAGCCACTCTAAAGGATTACTTTCCTCTTCCTTTTATCAACCAAGTTTTGGATACCCTGTCTAGAAAGAAATAATTCTCCTTTTTAGACGGATATAGCGGGTACAATCAAATTCTCATAGCACCCGTGGATCAAAATAAGACTACCTTTACTTGTCCTTGGGGCACCTATGCCTATAGGGTCTTACCATTTTGATTGTGTAATGCTCCTGCCACATTTCAACGAGTAGTACTAGGGATATTTGTTGATCTTATTCATGATTGTGTGGAGGTATACATGGATGAATTCATAGTATATGGAAATACTTACCAGGAAGCCTAAGATAATTTAGAAGAATTCCTTATCAGATGCCAAGAAATGAACCTATCATTAAGTCATGAAAATGTAAAATGTTTTTGACTGAAGGAGTGGTTCTAGGACATCATGTTTCATCTGAAGGGATCAAAGTCGATACTGCAAAGATTGAGGTTATCATCAGACTTCCACACCCCAAGACTCAGAAAAAGGTGAGAATCTTTCTCGGACATGTCGAATACTACCGGAGGTTTATTGAAAATTTCACAAAGATTGTTGCACCCATGTTTGGATTGTTAATAAAGGATGTTGATTTTCTTTGGATTGAGTAGTGTCAAGCTACCTTTGAAACCCTGAAAGCTAAGATGTTTGTGGCACCAGTTCTTAGGGGGGCCAATTGGGCTCTCCCATTTCACATATCCATTGATGCCTCTGACACCACAATAGGAGGACTATTAGAGAAGAAAGAGGACCATCAGTCCTATGCCATTTATTTTGCGAGGAAGAACTTGTCCCCTACCGAGTTAAAATACATGGTTACCGAGAAGGAATTCTTGGCCGTAGTTCATGCTATCAATATGTTGCGTCACTACATTACAGGTTACGAATTATTTTTACATATAGATCATTCTAACATTATATTTATCATGAATAAACCCATAACTAATGGTTGATTGACTAGGTGGCTCCTGCTATTGCAAGAGTTTAACATCACCATTCTTGACCGACCTGGAAAGGAGAATTTTGTAGTTGATTTTCTCTCATGAATAAAAAATGAGGATGATGATATTCCTGTAGATGATAGTTTCCCAGATGAGCACCTTTTTTCCCTTTCTATAAATAATCCATGGTTTGTAGATATGGCAAACTATCTGGCTACTAGAAAGTTACTGTTTCATTTGTCACCTCATGAAAAATGTAGAATTATTACACAAAGTTCCAATTACTCTTGGGTTGGTCATGACCTTTTTCGTACATGTCTAGATTTGATTATTCGTATATGTGTCCGAGAGGATGAGATACCAAAAATCCTACGAAGTTGTCATGATGGACCATGTGGTGGCCATTTTTATAAAAAACATACAACCTATAAGGTGTTACATTCAGGTTACTATTGACCTAGCATTTTCAAGGATGTTGCCAAGTATGTGAGGAGTTGTGACAGTTGTGAAAGGATAGGAAGACGTATGTCAGCTGACGAGATGCCCTTGCGTGCCCAAGTTATGATAGAACCTTTCTAAAAATGGGCCCTTGACTTTGTAGGACCAATTTCACCCATGTCTCGTAAGAAAAACTATATTTTGGTTTGTACAGATTACATCACCAAGTGGGTAGAGGCAAAGTCCCTATTTACGGCTACAAAAAAATCTGTTGTTGAATTCCTTTATGAAGACATCTTTACCCGCTTCGGTTTTCCTCGTGAAATTGTTACAGACCAAGTCACTCAATTCACATCCAAGCTGATGAGAGAACTAACATAGAAGTATGGTATTAAACACTGTAAATATTCTCCATACCACCCATAATATAATGGTCAGGTAGAGTCTACAAACAAAGGTTTGAAAGATATATTAACTAAGACTGTTCAATTTCATCATTGGGATTGGGATTATAGGCTTCCAGAGGCTTTGTGGGCATATTAGACCATCTAGAGAAACACCACTAGGCATACCCCTTATGAGATAGTGTACGGGAAACAAGTACTTCTACTAATAGAATTCCAAGTAAGGACATTCCATATTGCCGTAGAATTGGGATTAAACTTAGATGAGGCTCAGAAACAATGATCCCTACAATTAAATGAGTTGGATGAGATGAGGCAAGATTCTATCCAACGAACAATATTAGTCCAAAACCAGAGGAGCAAGTGGCATGACAAGTTTATTAATAAGAAACACTTCTAACCTGGTGATTGGGTTTTGTTGTTTGAATCTCGATTTAAAACCTTTAAAAGAAAACTCACCACTCGGTGGTTGGGTCCTTACGAGGTAGTCACCGTGTATGACAATGGGGCTGTGAAAATCAAAACAATTGATGATGGACAAGTCTCCTTTATAGTAAATGGACACCGACTCAAACTTTATCACAGACTCATTTCCAAAGAATATTTTCTACAGGTCATGTCAATTGACAAGGCATTGGCCTTAGTAGATGGGGAATTTGCCCCTTGTTCTTGAATGATTTTCTGAATTTTCGACTGTACATATGTAAATAATTTTGAATTTTGTTGATAGACAATTCTAGATATTTCTATAGGTATTCATTTCACCAGGAGTAGACAATTTCAAGGAAATATAAAAGAAGAATTTTTATTCAAAATATTGCTCTTCTTGAACCTTGTTGTCTGCCAAGCATCAAATGAATAATGACTTGTTGTAATTAGCCTTATTTTTGCAAAGATTTTCATCTTCTTTTTCTCAAGGCATCTTAAATGGAAGCTGCTCTTAAACCTTCACCACTATATAAGGAAGTGATACCGTAACCATCAAGCTTAGAGGTCACTTGTATAGTTTCCCCAAGAAACCTGAGTAAGTGAGTAAAGTATCTTTATTAAAGAGTAACAAGGAGGTATGATTAGCGGTTAGCCATGGAAACATCACAATAACTTAAAAAAGAAGAAAGTGAGTTGAGCCTAAAGATACATTTATGTTCTTTCCAAATGGTACCATCCAATACACACTAAAAATGATTAATTATATCATATATTTAGATAAGATACGTCTGCTTAAGTACCCCTTACATTAGGAAAATCACTAAGGAATATATAATGGAAAGTCATCCTCTAACATAAATACCATCCTAATTAAAAGAAAGAAAAAGTTGTTTTTAGAGTTGTCCCCCCATATTCTTTCACAAAACAATCTTATACTAAAAATCTTAAAAGATGGAGGGCCAGTCTCTGAGGGTGTAAGAGGCTAACCCACTGGGATACTGAACAAATTTGCTGGTAGTGGGTATCGGCCTATGGTATGACTTGGTAAACTCGCTGGAGTACTGAACATGATTGTTGACAGCGGGGCATTCTACCTAGCGAGGATGGTAATATGAAAAAAGAAGAAGAAGAAATTCCTAAATATTAAACTTGTCATGATGTACAGCATTACTTGTTGACAAAGCTGGCATGAATTATGTATAGTTAAGCCAAGGTTAATGAACTCCATAAATTTTCCATTGGGAACTAACTTTTAGACTATCTCGAAACTCTCTTGCCTACCTCTTCTTACCTATATGTAGGATGTTTGATCCTATAGGTGGGGCCATATTCTAACTGTCTTGTCAGATCGATCTGTTAAATTTATCTCTACACTTAACAAGCTGTAAATCTTCGGCTATTGGGAGAATTGATTGGTTTCCTATTATTTTTTATTGTGAGGTGTCCTAATACTTAGGTGTGGGGGAGGGGTTTCATGAGTTGAAAAATGATAACATTGCCTAGAAGAAGTAGAATCTTTGTAAAAATTTATGTGTATTGTTTTTATGATACATGTTATTATATCAGCAGTTATTCTACTTCGAAATGCTAATTCCCTGTGTGTTATAAAATGTTGTGCATATCCTTGACAGACCACTTAATTGTTTTTTTTCTTACAGACTATTCATTACAGAGTTGTGATTACATGCCTTATAATATGCGAGATAAAGGAACAGATTATGTGAGCACGATGGCAAAATAAAAATGGAACAGTTTTATCCTGCCTCTGCTCCTATTCACTGTGACTGTCAAAATCGTTTTAAGACTGAAGGTTATGGATGAAACATCCATTACAGGAGGAATAAAATTCATTTCGCATAGGGGTACCATACAGAGTGCCATATGGAGTGTCGTATGAGATGCAATTTAAAGGACCATATGAGGTGACGGATGACGTGCCATATGAAAGATCGGACGAGATGTATACACTAGTTAATGTCCACAACTTCAGGTAACCAGGAATCAATTACATTTATTTGAATTATTTAATGGAAATTGATATTAAATGATACAATCCTTAGACATTTTTATGATCAAATGTCCAAGTCAAAGACTTGGACATTGATCTAACCTCTTCATCATTATGATTGCCTCCCAAAAGATGCCTTCAAGTTCGAAATCGGCACACTCATGCTCACACATGGAAACTCATGTGTGATGAATGAAACCATTTCCACCCAGGGCGCATTAAAAAATGGAGGTACTGCTCAATTGGTTATCCCATTTATGCAGCGTGTTCACCCTCTCCTCAAATGCGTTCACCCTCTACTTAATTGTGCTCATCCTCAGCTTGATTGTGCCCGTCCTCTGTCAAATTCTGCCTTTGTCCATTTCTCCACACTTTCACCATGGCCAAACGGTATGAGTCATCCTCATATGTTGACCTCTTTTCCATCCCCGAGTTCGCACAGTGAAGAGAAGTGTTCCTTCGTGCAGGGTGGGGGTTGTTCTTGGCTCATTTGCAGGGCCATGAGGATGGCGTTTCGATGCAATTTTCCCTCTTGAGTTATCACTAATTGTTAAATGTCATTGTGATATCATAAGACACCAAAGACATAATCATCAACGTTATATTTGAATTTTTCTTGTTATCATAGATTAAGAGTAATTGTTGATTAATCTTTGAATATTGTCATGATGTTTTTTATTCAATAGGTTAAGATTTCCTTTTGTAGATTATAAGTAATTGTGAGTTTTATCTTAAGAATATATTTCACTTGCTTAATAGTTTGATTAGTTACCTATTGAGTAGTTTTGATTAATTTACTTGCCGCATAAGTTTTAATAGGGTGGTTGCTTGCTTGTTTATTTGTTTACTTGTTACTGCTCATTGATTTTGAATAGATTGATTAGATTAGTTTGTTGTTTCTATTGTTCGTTAAGTTGAGTAGATTCAATAGATGGATTTGTTTTGCTCATTATATTTATTAAGTTAACTTGTTCAAAGTAGATTTTTCATTTGATTTCTTAGGACAATCCATCGATTTGTTGTTCAAAAGTTACTTAGGGTAAATAATTTAAGTTCATTGATAGTGTTTTCTTAAGTAGATTAGCCCTTAGATAGACCATTTCCTTGGTTAGACTATACTACCTCTATCCTTTCTTCCTTGGCACATATAGTGCTACAACTCTAAGTTTACTTACCCCGAGTTGACAATTTAATTGAGTGTTTTTAGTGCATATAGAACACCCATCATTTTTGGCGTCGTTGCGAGGGAGTTTTCTCAAGGTAGAAAATACATAATTTCTAAACCTTAGCATTAGATTGGTGGCAGGGGAACTTTAATACAAGAGGTAAGAACCTGCGCATCTATTATAGCAGAATCCCCCAAACCCAATGGTAGTTTTTCTTTTTGTTTTCTTTCATGAACAGACCTAGGGACCTAAAAGGTAGATACATTAAATCTAAATTAGACCTTTCAACCAAGGTTCCTTCTGACCTTTTTGGGAGAAGGAGCGTTCCACTCATAAACTCCGCAGACCAATACCGAAAAATAGGGGCTAGCTCAACCCAAAGAGATAAAAGTAGTCTTTGAACAGACTAAGGCAAGGAGCGCTATAGAACATAAAGTTGAAGCATCATTAATAGTGGGACAAGAGGCAAGAACACTCGAGCCTTCCATAAAACTAAAAAATAAAACCTTTTTTTTCTTACCACTATTAGGAGATCCTAACTTTGAAGACATCATAGACCCTAAACAGGTGAATACTTTGTTTGGTAGTTCAACCAACACAATTGTCTCTCAAATTGACACAAAAACTTCGGCACCAATAATCTCAACTAGCTCGAGTAGAGTCCCAGCCATCCAAGCAGTAAGAATACCTTCCCATTAGAGGGATACCTTTCTTAGACAAGAACCTTGGGATACCTTGTTCTCTTCAAGGATAAAACCACCTAGGTACTCTCTTTCTGGAAACCAAATCAGTATGGATGATCAAGAGGATCACAACAATGTAAGACACAGGGAGGAAGAAGAAGTTGGAAACCAAACCGAAAGCACCTTCGGGTTTCCAATTTTGGACACCATGCCAAATGTCAGTATGCAAAATATTCCCCTCTCAGCACTGCCCACCTTTTATGGTAAGAGAAGTGATGATCCAGATACCTTACTATTTGAGTTTGACATCTTGTGTAGGATCTACAACTACTTACAAGATGCCCATAAACTAAAACTATTTCCTACCACCCTCAAGGACTCTGCACTAAGATGGTTCATGGGGTTGGGAGAGTCCGGTATTAGGTCCTTGGAAGCTATGAAAGATATATTTCTAAAAAATTACCAAGACTACTACAAGACCAAGGAGTCTCGTAATGATATTTTCAAAGTCCAACAGTTAGAAGACGAGAATCTCGAGGATTATCTGGAACGGTTTGATTATATCTCCCAGAAATCAAAATAACATGACTTTCTAGATGATGCAGTTAGGGCTCTTTTCTGAGGAATACCTAGAGATACTTAACCTGATGGCATCAGATGACATCTCCAATAAACCATTTTTCGAAATCTGTGAAATGTGTAAAAATTACTCAAGGAGCAGAGCTAAAACACGGAAGAATGTTGGGGACCCTTATAATAGAAACTTAAAACCAGTTAGTTTAGGTGGTATCATAAGAGCCAAGATAGGGAACCTTTTAGAAAACTTCAAGACAAATATATTAAGCACAATAGGTTCCCAGTTGGACACCCTAAAAATTAAAAAGAAATAGGAGGAGGAAAATCCAACAATGAGCATATATTGCCCAAGATGTAGAAGGAATCATTCATCGAGGGAGTGCCCATTGGATAACATTTCAGTTTGTGGCTTCTACATGAAGGACCACTCGATTGAAAAATTTCCATCATTGCTCGGTTTGTTAGCCATATATAGGAGTGGGGATTCTTGGGAGTCCTCTTATGCACCTAGGAGGCCATGGAAGCCTAGGAATCATCCCACGTACCCATATCTACAACCCCAAGTTCCACCCTATTATCAATAGCCACAACAATGGACCTCACCAAGTTGGAAAAACTGGTCTACATAGTACCAACATCCTTAGCTTCAAGGATGGAGAGGAGGGCATAACCATGGAAACCCTCAAACTCCACCTATCCCCATGCCCAACCATCCTTATCCTCAGTTTCCACTAAACATCCCCCAGCTTCTGCTAGGTTTTGTTCCACCACCTTTACCTCCTATTCCACAACAACAACCGCAACAATATCATAATGCAAGCTCCCCAAGATCAACATTATTACCGGCACAACCAGTGCCCAATCCCAATAATAATCCCGCTCAACCTATTCACAATGTTGAGATGCAAGCCTTACCAACATATGTTATTTCTCCTATTCCATTGCAGGAGATTCAACTAAAATCGGGAAAAGTTCTAGATAGGCAGAGACCTTCAGTAGTCATCTAGGAAGAATAAGAAGAGGAAATCCCCAAACAACCCACGAATGACACTAGGTGGGAAGATGTTATTATTCATAAGGACCAAGAACCCAAGCTTCCCCAAAATGAACCTTCACAAATTACGAAGGCCCATCCTTATCCATAAAGATTAGTAATCGAGAAACCTACCACCCGACCGAAATCTGACATCTTGAATGAATTGAAGAATATTTGTGTAAATATTCCCTTGCTACAAGCCATTAAGGATATTCCAATATACAATAAGGTAGTCAAAGAATTGTGTATTAAGAAGCCAGGTAGGAAGCAGAAGGATCCTCCAACAGTACATTTGATAGGAGAACTTTCTGAGTACATATCAGAGAAGCCTAAGGTAGCAAAATATGGGAACCCAGAAAACCCCGTAGTGACCATAACCATTAATGAGGTTTCCATCAGAAACACTCTCATAGACCTAGGGGAAACCATCAATGTTATGATTGTTACTACCATGGAGGAATTACAATTAAAACCTCTTCTTAGACCTACCCAACCATTTTGGAATTAGCAGATAAGATTAGGGTTATACCTGAAGGACTTTTGGATGATATCATAGTTAATTTAGCCTCATAGGAGTACCCAATATACTTTTTGGTCATCCACTCAAAGGATCCTACCAAAGGCCATCCCATTATTTTGGGAAGACCTTGGCTAGCCACAACCAATTCATTTATTGGTTGTAGAGAGGGAGAAATGACCATCTCAAATGGACTTTCTATCCGGAAGATCACCATATACCCTCCAGCCCAACTATCATGGAGAATATATGGTGGTGTGAATGTCCATATGAGAATGAGGACTGGGAAGAACCCATGTTTCCAAGTGATCATTCCTGGGCACTTCAGGAGCACACAACAGAAAATGTGCTAAACTAGTTTATTTCTGCCATCACGTGTGTTGATTTTCCACAATATTTTCCCCAATTTGAGTACATGTTTGGGGAATAATTTCAGGAACAATTGGACTCATCCATTTTGTCTTCAAAATATTTCATCTTCAAGATAGACGAGTCTACCACATCTTATACCATGCCCTATGAGATTAGTCCAGGAAAATTTCTACATATAAACTTTGGGCTAGATGCAGACCAACAAAAGTACTTAGTAAGTGTCCTTAAAAATCAATCAGGGGCATTCTCCTAGGAATGCACTAACATGAAGGGTATACACCCTGCCACATGTATCCATCACATATATACCCATGGGGAAGTAACACATATTAGGAAACCCCAAAGAAGGATGAACCCAACACTCAAACATATAGTTAAAGAGGAGATTCAAAAGTTATTCAATGTCAGATTTATTTATCCCATCTCCGATAGTAAGTGGGTATCCCCACTTGTAGTGGTTCCAAAGAAAGTGATCGAGAAATGGAGGATTTGTGTTTATTTTCGGGAACTCAACAAAGCCACTCTGAAGGATTACTTTCCTCTTCCTTTTATCGACCAAGTTTTGGATACCCTGTCTAGAAAGAAATATTTCTCCTTTTTAGATGGATATAGTAGGTACAATCAAACTCTCATAGCACCCAAGTATCAGGATACGACTACCTTTACTTGTCCTTGGGGCACCTATGCCTATAGGGTCTTAACATTTGGATTGTGTAATTATCCTGCCACATTTAAACGAGCGGTACTAGGAATATTTGCTGATCTTATTCATGATTGTGTGGAGGTATACATGGATGACTTCACAATATATGGAAATACTTACCAGGAAGCCTTAGATAATCTAGAAAAAAGTCCTTATTAGATGCCAAGAAATGAACCTATCTTAAGTCATGAAAAATGTAAAATGTTGTTGTCTGAAGGAGTGGTTCAAGGAAATCACATTTCATCTAAAGGGATCAAAGTCGATCCTGCAAATATTTAGGTCATCATCAGACTTCCACACCCCAAGACTCAGAAAGAGGTGAGAAGCTTTCTCGAACATGTCTGATACTACCGGAGGTTTATTGAAAATTTCACAAAGATTGTTGCACCCATGTTTAGATTGTTAATAAAGGATGTTGATTTTCTTTGGACTGAGCAGTGTCAAGCTGCCTTTGAAACCCTGAAAGCTAAGTTGTTTGTGGCACCAATTTTTAGGGGGCCCAATTGGGCTCCCCCATTTCACATATCCACTGATGCCTCTTACACCGCAATAGGAGGAGTATTAGGGCAGAAAGAGGACCAATACTCTTATGCCATTTATTTTGTGAGAAAGAATTTTTCCCCTACCGAGTTAAACTACACAGTTACCAAGAAGGAATTCTTGGCACTAGTTCATTCTATCAATAAGTTTCGTCACTACATTACATGTTACAAAGTATTTTTACATACAGATCATTTTTCCATTAGATTTCTCCTGAATAAACCCATAAATAATGGCCAAGTGACTAGGTGGATCCTACTATTGCAAGAGTTTAACATCACCATTCTTGACTGACCTGGAAAAGAGAATTTGGTAGTTGATTTTCTCTCACGAATAAAAAATGAGGATGATGATATTCCCATAGATTATAGTTTCCCAGATGAGCACCTTTTTTCCCTTTTTGTAAATACTCCATGGTTTGCAGATATGGAAAACTATCTGGATACTAGGAAGTTACCGTCTCATTTGTCACCTCATGAAAAACATAGAATTATTACACAAAGTGCCAATTACTCTTGGGTTGGTCATGACCTTTTTTGTACAGGTCTAGATTTGATTATTTGTATATGTGTTCAAGAGGATGAGATACCATAAATCCTACGAAATTGTCATGATGGACCATGTGGTGGCCATTTTTCTAAAAAACGTACAACATATAAGGTGTTACATGAAGGTTAATATTGGCCTAGCATTTTCAAGGATGCTTCCAAGTATGTGAGGAGTTGTGACAGTTGTGAAAGGATAGGAATACCTACGTTAGATGATGAGATTCCCTTGCGTGCCCAAGTTATGATAGAACCTTTCAAAAAATGGGCTCTTGACTTTGTAGGACAAATTTCACCCATGTCTCGTAAGAAAAACTATATTTTGGTTTGTACATATTATGTCACCAAGTGGGTAGAGGAAAAATCCCTATTTAGGGCTACAAAAAAATATGTTATTGAATTCATTTATGAAGACATCTTTACCCACTTTTTCCATGTGAAATTGTTACAAACCAAGGCACTCAATCCACATCCAAGTTGATGAGAGAACTAACGGAGAAATATTGAATTAAACACTGTAAATATTCTTCATACCACCCACAAGATAATATTCAGGTAGACTCTACAAACAAAGTTCTGGAAGCTGTCTTAACCAAGAATGTTCAATTACATCATCGGGATTGGGATGATAGGATTCTAGACGCTTTGTGGGCATATCAAACCACCTGGAGAAACACCACTAGGCATACCCCTTATGAGCTAGTGTATGGGAAACAAGTACTTCTACCAATAGAATTCCAAGTAAGAACCTTTTGTATTGTCACATAATTGGGATTAAACTTAGATGAGGCTCAGAAACAATGAGCCCTACAATTAAATGAGTTGGATGAGATCAGGCAAGATACTATCCAACAAACAATATTAGTCCAAAACAAGAGGAGCAAGTGGCATGACACATTTATTAAGAAGAAACACTCCCAACCTAGTGATTGGGCTTTGTTGTTTGACTCCTAATTTAAAACCTTCAAATGAAAACTCACCACTCGGTGGTTGGGTCCTTACGAGGTAGTCACCATGTATGAAAATGGGGTTGTGAAAATCAAAACAATTGACGATGGACAAGTATCCTTTGCAGTAAATGGACACCGACTCAAACTTTATCACAGATCCATTTCCAACGAAGCTTTTATACAGGTCATGTCAACTAAAAAGGAATTTGCCTTAGTAGATGGGGAAGTTCCCCCTCGTTCTTGAACGATTTTCTAAATTTTTGACTGTACATATGTAAATAACTTCGAATTTTGTTGATAGACAATTCTAGAGATTTCTTTAGGTATTCATTTCACCAGGAATAGACAGTTTCAAGGAAATATAAAAGAATACTTTTTCTTCAAAATATTGCTATACTTGAACCTTGTTGTCTGCTAAGCATCAAATGAATAATGACTTGTTGTAATTAGCCATATTTTTGCAAATATTTTCCTCATTTTTTTCTCAAGGCATCTTAAATACCAGTTGCTCTTAAACCTTCACCGCTATATAATGAAGTGATACTGTAACCATCAAGCTTAGAGGTCACTTGTACAGTTTCCCCAAGAAACCTGAGTAAGTGAGTAAAGTATCTTTATTAAAGAGTAACAAGGAGGTATGATTAGTGGTTAGCCATGGAAACATCACAATAACTTAAAAAGGAATAAAGTGAGTTGAGCCTAAAGATACATTTTTGTTCTTGCCCAATGGTACCATCCACTACACACTAAAAATTCTTAATTATATCATATCTTTATATAGGCTACGTCCTATTAAGTACCCCTTACATTAGGACAAACACTAAGGATTATATAATGGAAATTCATCTTCTAACATAAATACCATCCCAATTAAAAGAAAGAAAAAGTTGTTTTCAGACCTATCCCCCCATCTTCTTGCAAAAATCAATCTTATACTAAAAATCTTAAAAGATGGAGGGTTAGTATTTGAGGGTGTAAGAGGCTAACCCACCGGGATACTGAACAGGTTTTTTGACAGCAGGTACTGGCCTATGATATGACTAGGTAAACCCTCCAAAGTACTGAGCAGGATTGCTAACAGTGGGGCATTCTACCTAGCAAGGATGGTAATATGACAAAAAAATAATAAGAAATTCCTAAATATTAAACTTGTCCTTATGTATGACATTACTTGTAGACAAAGTAGACACGAAGTATGTATGGTTAAGCCAAGGTTAATGAACTCCATAAATTTTCCATTGGGAACTAACTTTGAGACTATATCGAAACTCTCTTGCCTACCACTTCTTACCTATATGTAGGATGTTCTATCGTATAGGCGGGGCCATATTCTAATCGTCTCATCCGATCAATATGTGAAATTTATCTCTACACTTAACAAGTTGTAAATCTTTGGCTATTGGGAGAATTGAATGGTTTCCTATATTTTTTATTGTGAGGTGTCACAATACTTAGGTGTGGGAGAGGGGTTTCATGAGTTGAAAAATCATAACATTGCCTAGAAGAAGTAGAATCTTTGTAAAAATTTATGTGTATTGTTTTTATGATACATTCTATTATATCAGTATTTATTCTACTTCGAAATGATAATTCCAAGTGTGTTATAAACTGTTGTACATATCCTTGATAGACCAATTAACTGATTTTTTTCTTATAGACTATTCATTATAGAGTTGTGATTACATGCCTTATAATATGCGAGATAAAGGAACGGATTATGTGAGCACGATGGAAAAATAAAAATGGAACACTCTTATCCTACCTCTGCTCCTATTCATTGTGACTGTCAAAATCATTTTAAGACTGAAGGTTGTGGATGACACATCCATTACAGGAGGAATAAAATTCATTTCGCATGGGGGTACCATATGAAGTACCATATGGAGTGCCATATGGAGTGTCATATGAGGTGCGATTTAAAATACCATATGAGGTGTCGAATGACACACCATATGAAGGATCGACCGAGATGTATACACCAGTTAATGTCCATGATTTTCGATAAGAAGGAATCAAATGCATTTATTTGAATTAGTTAATGGCAATTGAGATTAAATGATACAATCCTTAGACATTTTTATGATCAAATGTCCAAGTCAAAGACTTGGACATTGATCTAACCTCTTCATCATTACGATTGCTTCCCAAAAGATGCCTTCAAATTCGAAATCGGCACACTCATGCTCACACATGGCAACTCGTGTGTGATGAATGCAACCGTTTCCACCCAAGGGGCATTGAAAAATGGAGGGATCGCTCAATTTGTTATCCTATTTATGCATCATGTTCACCCTTTACTCAAATTTTTTCACCCTCTGCTTAATCATGCTCATCCTTGACCTGATTGTGCCCTTACTTTGTCAAATTCCACTTCTTTCCATTTCTCCACAGTGTCACCATGCCCAAACGGTATGAGTCGTCCTCATATGATGACCTCTTTGCCATCCCCGAGTTCGCACAGTGCAGAGAAGTGTTCCTTTGCATAGGATGGTGTTGACAGGCGTAAGTGACACACCATCAACTAGAAGGTCAAATCCGGATTGGAGTTTTCTAAATAACCCAAGCCGTTTGGAATGAGATGACCTGACGGGTTTAATGGCTCCATTGGCCAACTAAAGTCCTAAAAATAAAAGAAATGAAAGTGATCTATGAAGTTATGATACTAAAGATATAAATTTAATAATTTATGAACGTCAAAATAGAAGTATGGATATGTGCATATGGTTATGAACAATGTATATACAATCTTGCAAGTTTTACTAGATATCTTGCGAAATAGATGTTTTTGAAAGTGTTTATGAAGTAGTTAAAGAAAACACATACATTTTATGTTTTTTGTTTAATATTTAAAATCTAAAGAACTAAAGAATACTAATCAAACACAATTGAAATAAAAACAAATAAACAATCAAAGCTAATTCAAATTCTTCCTATTTCATTGATAAATAATCTAACTAAAAACAAATGCAAGTAAATTGACGTGTAATTAATCAATTAAAATAAGTTTATGTCCCTGTGCAATTCAAGCTCCTAGTTGTCCTTCCTATGAGAAAAAACTGTAACATAATGGTGCTAACACTCTCAGAACAAACTCAAAGGTGTTTTGGAACAAGAATATAATAGTAAAATGATAAATATACAGATCTAGTGATCTTATAATGATGAACACTTATAATAAAATAAACTTAATACAAATCATTCATGTAATACATAATCCAATATCCAACATAAATCCATGATATTTAAATGAAATATTGATCACATAAGTAATATAGAACAACAAATTACAGACAAAATTAAAGTGTTGAATAATATGAAATATCATATGATGATCAGACTAAAGCTGTATAAACGTAATAACATTTCATAATATAAAGGCAAAACATAATGGGTAAGCACCATGCTAGTATAAAGCCAAGGAGTGAACATCTTCTCCATATTAGTCTTGAAATTCATATGTCCATAATGTGTCCAAACCAAAAGATGTCTTCACTACTAAGAGTGACCAGTATTTAAACTAGTTCAGGATTCAAATGTTCTTATCATACAAGATAGAGTTGAATCCACAAAAATTAGATAATATTACAAAAATAGTGAAACTAGAAACCACTCATGCATGAGTTGGTTTGTCAAAAATAACCAAAGTTTTATAAACATAAAAGAGAGAAACTATTGAATAGTAGAGTGTATGATTGAAGGTGTTTGCTCCATGCAATCAACATCATAATCATTAATTTCCCGTAGATAGAAAAATCGATTTGATATTCAGATAACAATACTAATTATTATTCAAAAGAGACTGGCTATAGAATCATCGATTATGTAGCTAGTCTTATTATTAGCAAAACAAATCAAATCAAATCTCCCTATTTTGATTTTTCATAACAGAATGGAATAAAATCAAACAAAATCATTTTTGCCATTAGAAATTAGCAAAAGAAGGATCTGATAGTTCCGAATTTATGACGTCTTTGAAACTGGTTGTATGTTTTATTACAATATTCCTGGACCTCTTGAGTCTTTTATTTTCCCTCTCTAAGTGTTTCTTCAAGTCAAGGTTATCTCGTTCCAATAGAGCATTTCGAGTAGCTAGGCATCTAACTTGAGCATGTAAGAGCGAAATATCTCTACAATAGCACTCTATCCAATCTAGGCAGTTGTCACAATGCACAGGTGCAATGAAAGACTGTTGTGGAATACAGTCGGTGACAAATGCTTCATGTCTCCCTATGGCTTGTTCTAGGTCATGACCAATGCCTAAAAAACCATTTTTGCCTCTGAGGCACGGGGGTAATTTAGACACAAAGTCATACTGTTCAACCTGGGTAATAGCCTCTTTCCTGGGACACTGATTTTTTGGGTCTTCATGAGCCAAGAAATCGTTTATCTCTAAATATGAACATTGATCATAGACCTCGATCATAGCAATCAATCTCAAATGATCACTTTTGTGATTCCTTAAACGTCTAGAAATCAAACGACCAGACCTCTTGTTCCTAAAATTTAAATCAAAGCTCTGTTGTTTCTTACCTTTACTAATTTCCTTCAAAATAGACTTATCATTATTGTTTAGATTAGGTTCATTCATAGGCATAGAGGAAAATTGTGACATCCCCAAAAATAAAGAAAATAAAGATTATTTTTTAGAATTTAAATTGCTGGAAATTTATTTCCGTTTTTAGTAAATTCAAAATTGGAAAATTTTTGCCATTTATGGCAATTCTGAATTTCGAATTTTATGATTGTAATAAATGATTTTGACTGTTGGGAAGAGATCTGATTTGTCCCAACTGATATTGGACAATGAAACTTGTTAAAAAACATAATATTTTATACTTATTGCAGGAAGACAAATGGAGCAACCATGTTACAAGTAGCTAACCATGACTCCATGAGTGGGGAATATGTTGGAACTACCCCTGGGCTGATTTTTACAAGTGGAAAATTAGTGATTTGGCCATTGGTAGCCCCTGAAAATCAGGGATTTAGGAAGCTGCGAAAATTCCCAAGGAAGGGAAAAGACCTAGGCAAGTTACAAATAGGCATATGTGAGGAGGCAAGATGCTATTGAGTATGTTGGGGAAAGAGTCTATTATGTTTTTTTTCACTTGCTGTTATGAACACTGGAAGGGTGTGAGGCAAGGAGAAATAGTGATTGAATCGAAGGACAGTGTTGTAGAGGGATTTCCATGTTCTCCCTTATGGACTCATGGTCAGGCTAGGGGGTGAATCAGGCAAGTAGTTGTGGCTGCTCGGTTCTACAGTTGGGAGGAACATGGTTGTTCCCTTTGTTTTCTCTGCAAGTCTAATTTAGATATGTACCCTAAACTCTATCTGTCTGAAGGATGTTTTTTTTTGTTGTATGGAAATTACTGTTTGTGTTATCATTATACAGAAGAGTTCTAGTAGCTATTTGAATGATCGTGTAACTGCTGTAAATCTTTTATGTACTTAAATATTCAGTATTCTACCCCCCCTGTGGAACGAAATTGGTTAATGTTAATGAGGTTCTTGACGTTGGTATACATGCAAGATCCTAGACAAAGGCTGTTCAAAATTCAGAGAGTAGTCTATAGGATTTAAAGGCAAAATTATTTTTTAGAATCAATTGTTTTTAGGTATCAATGAGCGATCAGAGTCATTGTATGCGTATATATATATATATATATATATATATATATATATATATCAAAATTGAATGGAGTTCGAATGAATGAATAGAGCTACCATATGCATATATATATATGTCTCAGACTCAAATAGAATCGAATGAACAAACAGAGCTATTATAGGCGTCTATACGTTTATATATATATATATATATATCAAATATGAACAGAATCAAATAGCTAAATAGAGCTATTGTATGTGTCTATTTACATACATCAAACTTGAAATTGCAAGATACCAGATATATAAAATATGCAGAACAGAAATGAAATGCTAAAAATGACAGAATAACAGTAAAATATCCAGCATAATCTTCACAAGACACAGAAATGATATACGAAATAGCAACATAAATAGCACTTTGATTCAGATAGCAATGTTCACAGGCCTCTTCGAGGGGGAAACCTCCAGTCGAGCAGCGCTCTGTTACAATAATCTCCAAGCTAGGGTTCTCATACCCTCGCCTCTTATTTATACTAAATATGTCTATTAAGAGAAGCATCTAGAGGAAGA
>JASDQU010509739.1:40623-64116 GCA_032191745.1 Picea mariana
TATATATATATATATATATATATATATATATATATACATATATGAACAAAATCGAATAGCCAAACAAAGCTAATGTATGCGTCTATGTACATACATCAAACTTGAAACAGAATCATTATATGCATTTCAAACTTTAGCAAAGTAGAAGGAACGCACAGAGCTAATTTTATGCGACTATATGTGTATACATCAAACTTGAACAGAATCATTAGATGCGTCTTCAAACTTTAACATAGTAGAATGAACAGACAAAGCTATTTCTATGCGTCTACATATATAAATCAAACTTGAACCGAGTCATTATATGCAAATATATATATATTTTAAACATTAACAGGGATGAATGAACGAAACAGGGCTAAGTGTATATGTATGTATATATTTCAATAGAGTCAAATATATGTATGTATCAATGCACGAACAGAACGATTATGGGCATATGATTGTTTCAAACTGTAAACAAAACCCAATATATAATAAAAAACAAACGCATATGAATACATAGAGTTGGAATTGGCGAGACCTCTAGAAATGATTCAGTTGGGGTAAACAATCCTTTTAATAAAAGAAACAAGAATTTTTCACTTCATGTTACATATAAATCGAAAGTTGGTTAAACAAAAACGTGTTTAAACCCTCAGTGATCCGATACAGAGAATTAGTGCTTGAACAGAGGACCTCTTCACATCCGAAAGAACAAACTACGAACATAATTCGAGAGCACCCGATCTCAACAAGATGAAGGGGTTTATTGTTTGGAACCCGAGTACCTTTGTTGGGTTGAGTAGAGGATGGAACCCGCACTGTGAAGGGGCACACATACATTCGACCAACACGATAATACATTAGAAAACTTACAGAGAAAAATCTTGTTCTATAAACTCAAGAAGGAACAATGATGACCGTAGTTGACCGAATACTTAACTCAGGGCCGAACCGCCACATCCTCCTATTGCCATGCTTCGTAATCAACCCAGACGGAGGGGAGAAGAGTCTAGAAGCTCCTGGTGGGTACCCTCACAACAGTAAGAGTCCCACCATTAGTACATAGAAAAACCGAATGACAAATATTCTTTTCCTTGACAAAATAAAAATAGCAGTGCGAAATTTCAAACAAGAAATCATTTGATAAAACCCTCAACGAACAAGGCAAGGAAGGCAAGGAACGACATCATATTAATCTTGAATAATAACCTAACTTCATCGAGGAATACTACTCTGAATCATCCCAGTTACAGTTGCTGAGTATAGGGTAGACAAGGATTAAACCGGAGGTAATCCCACGGGACAAATGCATAGTAAACTTTATGTATAGTCCCCAGTAGTAGAGGGTCTGCAACCCAAGGATTACAGTAAGAAAAACCTTTTACTGTCACTACAAAAAAAAACAAAAAATCACGTAGACTCTATGAGGGAAAGGAAAGTCTATAACCCATAGTAAAGTAAATCAGGAAACAAATCTTTCCTTCCCGGCTTCAACCAAAACTTTAAACTCTGTTCGAATCCGAAATTACGACAGTCCCTTAGAGAAACTTACCATGCATTACCGTCAACTGCACCAAGGGTTTCTCATGGAGGCGGTAGTTGCTTCCTATGGAAGTTGCAGAGCCTTCCCTACGAAGGCGCAAGGGAGAAATGAGAACTAAGAGGCACAATTATCACTCTTTACAACTTGTAATGTACAAGTCCTTACTTTAGGGCAAGCTGGCGTATCTAGATTGGAAAGAGTAGGAGGAAGAGACATCAGGGATGCGGATTGTAGGACCCTTAATTAAAATCCTTGGCAGAGGCTTAAACTCCTCCTGACAGGCACATCCGCCACCTTAAATGAAGGAGATACGAAGTAAACCAAAAACTATGACCGTCCATAGAACCAGTTGAATACCAACCATGAACATTATCGTTTTGTTACTCTAGCCAGTGGAGGAAATTTAGTTAGATTCGAATGTGTGGAGAGTGGTGCGGACAGAATCATGTTCAGTTGGTTATGGGAGGGACGATCTGTAACTTAACAGAAATAGAACCATCAAAGGAAAACACTTGGAAAACCTTTCTAAAACAGTTATTAACCACATTAAATACCTTACCTGTCACGACTTAAAAAATGACGTTGACATAGTTAGGTAGCGCATGAGATTTGATAATCCGAGACATAGCTCTATGCGCATAGTCCATTTTTGATAAACACAAAGGGACTGAATTCCCATCCTTGAGTATAGGTAGGGCGTGCACCATAATAAACCTTATAATAAAGTAAGATTTGGACTTACTTGCTTTTCAAATTTTGTGAAAGATATTAAGCCAAGGGTTTTAAGCTTAAGCTAGGTGTGTTAAGCTAGCATTTTATAAGTTCATGCAAACAAAACAAAGTGTAAGTGCCTGGCTCACGAGTGGGTCAAATGAAATTGAGTAGCAAATACGTTACCACAATTTTTTTTTTTTTATATGAGAATTTTGAGGTACATTACAAAAATTTCCCTTTGAATTCATCAATTACCTATTCCAAAGATATTCTAGGTGAAAACCTACAAGGTAATTCCTTATCCACAAGGGTTTCATCAACATTAGAAGTTGGTTCACTAAACTAGGAGCCATCAAGTGGATTGAAAACCTAGATTTTGGTTACTGGTCTGTCGAAATTGGGGTTTACAATTAAATGAGGGCTGACTATATTGTTGACTTGGGCAAAGCCATTTTGGGTCAGGAAACTCTCCCAATTATCACCGATTTGTGACAGGTGGGAAACCAACAGGATCTTAATGAGCCCGTGATGAAACAGACTCGACAGAGAATTCATGCTTTGTCACTTATAGTGCTTAGACATTTTTTAAAGTCTCATTAACAGGTAAAATGACATGTTCAATTCAAACCCTATGAATAACATAAGCAATGGAATGTGGTATAGAAAAACCAACCTATATCGGCCTTCACATGTGATAAAATGTTTCAAAATTAAAATGAGATTGTTCCATCTAGGTTTCAGAAAAGCAATGGGAATACCTTTTGGACAACAAGTGGATTTGCGGGAAACCAAGAATAAACTCCATAGAAAATCATCCATTTTAGCATTCTTAAACCATTTTTCTCCTTTCAATGGGAGTCTTGTCGCCCTACTTATGAAATCCTCTATTATTTCCAACTGTACATCCCTAACCTTGGCCCTAAAACTATCAAAAGTCTGTGCAAAGGCCTATGCAACTGAGAGATTGTAGCCTTCGAATTTCTTGAGGAACACATCCCACCCATGAGCCTTCAGGTTGTCTATGGCATCGTCGTGGGACAGAAGAGCTTGGCAACCATTCGGCTCAATAAGAAATACAAGTGTCATTGCCACTGTGAAAACGATACAATGGATACTACACGAGGTAGGTTTCGGCTTCCAGAAGACGAAGAGAAAAGAGAGGTCTGTGCGAAATGTTATGGCACGAAAATTGCAAGGTTTGGGGATTGTCATAACTTGGAGAAAGAGTTGGGTAAAATTCAAAACCAGAGGGCTCGTAAAACTATGAGCCATCACCTACGATTAATACCAAACCCTCCATAGTACGAAGCCCCAATTCTCATAATTAATGATCTTATTAATACTCAGGCTAGCAAAGTGAATTGAAAATGTAGGTACAACACGCTTGTACCAATTTACATGAATGATGATATGGCTATTGAGTTTATGAAAACTATATCAAATGCTAAACCAACATTTTTGCATTCAAACATTTCACAAATCAAATCAACTATAGAACCAATGAAGTCACGATACCCATAATACACCAAGATTTGGATAGTGGATCAATTAATAAGTTCATAAGACTTGAGTTTTAATCATATATGGGTGCCTTCAAAGCAACATTTCTAAGGTAAAAGATATGAAACCAAGCCCAAGTTTTATATTTAAATTCATGCTTACAGTCATGAATTTAAAACAAAACAAACGAAAATGAAAACAAAAAAAACTCAATAAGATAAGTTTAACCCAATCATCACCTCGAAAATAAGATTTATAAACATTTACAAATGGAAGGTGATGGCAGCGACAAAAAGATATAATCTTTTTGTGGGAACTTTGATTCTGATAAAAATAAAAAATTATTGGTGGCTGCCAATAGGTGGGGGTTGTTCTTGGATCATTTGCAGGGCCATGATGACGACGTTTCAATGCAATATTCCTTTCAATTTGATGGAAAGATGGCGTGCATGGGGTATCTCACCTTCATGGTCTTTGAGGAATCAATTTCCTCAGCCACAAAGCTCCCAAGAGTTGGATATCGTTGGTTTAAACACCACCAGTTGCCACGAGGGAGCTATAACAAGGTCTTCAAAACTGAATTTCAGAATATCTTTGGAGCTAATGGATACTCCAAGGAGTGGATTAAGGATGACCAAATCAACCCCTAGTCATCACAAGAATGATCACATGTGAAGGTATATATTCAGTTTTTAGAGCCTACCACTTTCGATTATTAGCTCACTTTCAATTCAATAAGCCATTGAATTTTCCCTTTTACTTCTTAAAGAGTCTTGAGAAGATGTCTTCCCAAGTACGAAAGAATATAAGCAATCCCCATAACAAACTATTCCACCATGGCCTCATCAAACTAATTGTCTTAGTTGAGTTCAAAAAACAGGGGAAAATGTGGGATGAGTTCATTTACCAATTTGAAAACCATCATATTAGAATCAAGACCAGTAAGAAAACACTTGATCTAAGGATTGTTACTCCATCCAAACCCCATTCTCTGAAGACTCCAAACCCTCCTGCTCAAGCTATCCCTTTACCGGAACAAAAATTCAAGAAACTTGTTGATACCCCTACAGCCTCATCGGGCAAGAAGACCAAGAAGCCTATTGATAACTCCCCAATTCCTTCAACGTCTATTAATCCTGCACCCAAAAAGTTACAAGAGGTAATTCAACAAGATTTTCTTGCAGTCCCCACAAATGGGAGAGGAGCTAATCGATTCAATAGAAGATATTTTTGAAAGAGTACCCAAAATACAAGAGGAAAACCTTATGAAAAACTCCTGACCACTTCAGACCCTATCCAAGTATCCTCTGATCTCGAAATCCCTCATAAAAGACTTAGGGATGTGTCTGCAGAAGAATTGGAGCCTCGTAGAAAGACAAAATATGAAACTACTTCTCCTCAGAAACCCCATGTTACTCCTAGCTCACAGATGCCTACCCTAGATCCCAAAACTGATAGAATTTATACATGTTTCAAGGGATCCAAGCCCTCCTCTAAGATATCTAATCTTGCTCCAACCATTGAAAATCTACAACAGGAAAATGATCAGTTGTTGCAACAATTGGAAGAGAGGAAGACTTTGTATAAGCATCTTCACCATGATAATGAAATACTACAAGAAAAGGTGAATTCCCTCCAACAATTGGTCGATCAAATGACCAATACTAATCGCAATCTTAGGGCACAATTGAAGCATCATAAGAGGCACAAGACAAAATCTTCAAGACAAGCGGGAGAAGCTTCCAAAGCTAATCCTTCTTAGCAAGTCTAGTCATATGGGGCAATTCATTTTTGTTTGCAGTGGGACCTGAAAAATATTAGGTGTGGGGGTAATGTTGGGCTCATGATTTGGTTAAATTAATGATGATGATTAGATCCTTTTTGACCGGTGTTATATGTGTATTTTACTATTTTAAGTTTTGAAGGATTTTTATATCAAATCATCATAGTTCATGCCATGTATGTATAATTGATGTTTTGTGATGGTTTTAAGCTTAATTCAGTTTGATTTGATGATTTCAAGAGGGTAATGCGTGATACATGTGTCACAGGGAAAATTCACATGGCATTTTTCCATCCAATAGCTCATCCGGTACTCCATCTGACACTACATACGGTACTTCATCTGGCACTACGTCCAGCACTCAATCCAGCACTAAAACCATGGGCGAGTTGGCGGTTGTTATATCGATAGCCTGTGTTGGGAGAATTGGTGACATGGGGTTTTCTCATGCTCATTCCCTCCAACTACTGAGCTCTTGACATCTTGGATTGAGTTGTTATCCTAAGCATTGAGTGGCTCGTTTGGTTTCTAGAAGCCACATGCAATTTTAGCGCATTTAATGTAATTTGTTGTTTTTAGAGGAGGTCGACCCTTCCAGTGGTCGACCTCTCTAATTGTAACTTCTATAAATACCACAGTAGTGGTCATATAAAAGTTAAGTTAAGAATTGTGAAGCTAGAATTTTTTTTGTTGTGTAATTCGAGACATTTCCATAAACTTGTGCAAGATTGTGTTTTTAATTTAAATGCCAAAATCGTGTTTCTTGAGCTCGTGATTCACTGTTGAGGAGTAGCCACGACCTACTGGGGGGGCACTAGTGGTTTGGGTGAATATTTAGATAGTTAGCTTGTGTATTCGAGTTATGCAATTGTCATTTCTTTCATTTTCTTGTACATGTGTTTTTATCATTTCAACATGTTGTGTATTTGTTGTTCATAGTTTAATTGGTTTAATTTCCTTTTTGCAGGTTTCTTTTAAAGGATAGTTAATATGTTGTGTATTTTAGATTAATTAGTCAATAGCTTGCAATCTTAGCTACTAACTGTGCCGTGTGATTAAATGCTAGTTGAATTTCTGCAAATTAAAGTAGAACAGAGTAAAATAGAGTATAGAGTTTCTTTGGCAAAGTTTCAATGGATGAATAGTTGCTAGCTTTGATTTTGATTCTTAGTTTTCTTATCTAGTTGCTTATTTAGTTTGCTTATCAATTTCCCTGTCATATGTTGAGATAGAAGTAGAATTTAAGTTATGTTTTTATGAGTATTTCACTTTGCAATTTGAATTGTTAATAATAGGATTAGTTTGGTTTACTTCATGAAATTTCCATTCTAGAATTAAATTGCAATTCTAAATAGAAACTTGATTTTGAGTTTAGTTTTTAGTGATAAATCTCTAATGGTGTGAATTTTCTTACATTAGCATAAGAATGCATTTGAGTTAAATAGAATCACATTTTCTTTATTCTTGATGATTAATGCATAAATTGAAGGATCACATGGATTTTCAGGGTAGTTGATATTTCTTCTATAATGGCTAAGTTCTCTTTAGATTGCTTGATTCATACTTTTCACTTCACTATAGAAGTTAATATTGAGTTTATCCCTCTTGAGTTATCACTAATTGTTAAATGTCATCGTGATATCATAAGACATCGAAGACATAATCATCAACAATATATTTGAAGTTTTCTTGTTATCATAGATTAAGAGTAATTGTTGATTAATATTTGAATATTGTCATGATGTTTTTAATTCAATAGGTTAAGATTTCCTTTTGTAGATTAGATGTAATTATGAGTTTTATATTAAGAATAGAGTTCACTTGCTTAATAGTTTGATTAGTTACCTATTGAGTAGTTTTGATTAGTTTTAATAGGGTAGTTGCTTGCTTGTTTATTTGTTTACTTGTTACTGCTCATTGGTTTTGAATAGATTGATTAGATTGGTTTGTTGTTGCTATTGTTCGTTAAGTTGAATAGATTCAATATATGGCTTGATGTTTCTCATTAGATTGATTAAGTTAACTTGTTCAAAGTAGAGTTTTCATTTGCTTTCTTAGGACAATCCATTGATCCATTGTTCAAAAGTTACTTATGGTAAATAGTTTAAGTTCATTGATAGTGTTTGATCATTGATAGTCTTTGCTTAAGTAGATTATCCCTTAGATAGAACATTTCCTTAGTTAGACTATACTACCTCTAGCATTTCTTCTTTGGCACATATAGTGGTACAACTCTAATTTTACTTACCCGAGGTTGACAATTTAATTGAGGGTTATTAGTGCATATAGAACACCCATCAAAAGTCTAGGTGAAACTCCATTATAAATGGGCTTGAAGGTAAGCGAAAAACGCTTACTTGGATGGCTTGGCCGGATTTAATCAAGGGAATGTTCATGTCAAGGTGGAGTACTATGACTCCATTGCAAGTGCCTGGAGGTGAGAGGTAAAATTTCATTTGGTAGTCTTGGCCGGATATGGTTGAGGTTTTCGAATCTAGTGTTTGAGGTGGAGCACTGAAAGTGCACAGGATCACAACAAAAGAGTTGTTTTGCAAGATTAGGTAATCATTGTATGGCCTAAAACTTGAGCAGGCAAATTTTGTATAGGATTTTTTATTTCTTCATGGTGAGCCAAAGATTACAAGAAGTGAGAATAACCATTGTGTTTATGGTACTCACTATCTTGGTGTTTTGATTGTTGACAATATGCTTTTAGAAAGCACAAGCATGGTTAAGATTAGCAGGTTGACTCAGTTTGCTTGGACGTTTGATATGAAGCATCTAAGAGTAGAAAAAAAAAATCTTGGGCATGGAAATACACAGAGATGGGACTGATGGTAAGTTTTTTTGTTATCAAAACTAGAGTACATGGTATGATACTCAGGAAATTCGGTAGGAATGATGTGAAACTGGTAAAATATTTTTTGGCTTTCCATTATAAGATTTCTTCAGGTTTGTGTCTGAGTGATGAAGAAGAAAAGGGTTATATGTCTCATGTATAGTGTGCTAGTAGAAATATTGATGAATGCAATGAGAGGATCAGATATTTCACATGAAGTTGGTGTTGTCATTGGTCACATGACAAATCCAGGTGGAGTAGTGAAATGGGTGCTTCAATTTTGGAAGCGCTAGTATCACCCATATTTGTCTTGCAAGAAGGTAATGAATGGACAAGGTCAATGAAACAAGTAAATTGATGTCAAGGTGGATATTGTTGAAATGGTGACAACAAATCCCCACAGGATGTGGATATCGATCCTATTATTCATCTTTTGGTTGAGATAAGGCAACCTAAGTTAGAATGTACAGTTAATAAATTAGTTTCATTGTAACTATGGGAGAAGTTGTTTAAATATGTGTGCATGAGAGACAAATATTGAGCAAGGGGCTTCAAGCCCTCTCCAGGTTGTTGTTTGTAATATCATGTTAAGAAATAAGATCCCATTTCCATTTTACCATGGATGTTTCCCTCACCCTGAGGGTTTTACCACGTAAATCATGGTGTCTCATGTGTGATTGAATCTAGTGTCTCATGGTGTCTCATGTTTCTTTGGTTCTCTGATGCAAATTAATCTATGTGGGTTCTAGGACCCAACAGGTTGGGGTTATTGGTTTAGTTTTTAGGAGATTAGTCATGGATTATATTGCATTAGAGATTCAAGGTTATTATATTAGTCTTATGTGGGTTGAAGGTTAATATATAATGGGTCGATGTTAAGTGTTAGGGCTTGAATCAAAGGGGGAATTTTCATGAGGGGTTATAGAAACAAAGGATAATTCTCAAGTAGATATGGGTTACCATGATGAAGATGAAAATTACTATGGCCACCCTTTACTTAACAAGGTGTTCACCATCAAATTTGTTTTTGTTTTAGAACACAAACCATGAGAGACTAAGAGGAGAATAATTTCCCCATGGTGCATGTGGGATAAATTGGTCTAAGTTTACAAAATTCCATAGGCATGTTAAACACTAGAGCTTCCCAAGAGGTCACCCATCCTATTAGTATCTAATTTTGTTCTTGATTTAGTGAGTATCCCTAATCCTAAATCATCCCTGCTTATACTTTGTTCCTTGATTTTTAGACTTTTACCCTTATTTTGATTTGCTATGTTTTGCAATTTTTTCACTTTGAAATAATTTTATTAAGTTTTAGAAGGTTTAGGACGTGAATTAATGAGATTTGTCACATCAGTTGTCTATTTGAATTTTGAAATTTCAAATTATTTCCAAGTCATGAATAGCATTATTCCTGCAGCACTAAGGTAATTATGTTTTGACATGTGCCAACCAACCCCGATCTTATCATGATTGCACAAATCGTGGATAAAGGACCTGCATGTGCTCCATGATCTTTGCTTGAGTTGATGATGTAGTTTAAATTGTTGTATGAATGAGATCGAGCTCTACCTACAAGGACCTGCATCAAATCAAGCCCTTCTCGATATTATTAAATGATACCATCATCTGTTATTCTAATATATCGGATGTGGTGTGCAGATATTGAATTTAGAGGAATTGTTATGATCTAATGACCGCAGGTCTCAAAGTTCCCAGTTTCAAATCGCGCAGAGTTTTACAGTACTATATCAATCACATGGCGTCGAAGAAGAGTGGACAGATCATTAGGTTGGAACCTGAAGGCACAGAACTGCTTGAAGCTTACCCACATATGGAGCAGAGGTTTAAAGACGTAGGTTGGTTCAAAATTTTCGCCACTTACCAGGGACATGATGAACAAGTCTCCATGATATTCGCACAGAACTTCGATGGTTTCGAAGTTGTTATAGGAAAATTGTTGATGATAGTGACTGAACACTCCATTGCAAGAGCTTGCAAATTTCCAATTAGGGGAGAAAGGTGGTGGAAAAAAGAGCACATGGTTATGGAATTCGTGAACCAGTTCTTGCTACCAGAAAAACAGAACCCTAATTAGAAAAAAGGAGTACCACATAGTTGGATCCGAAAGGAGTGGCATACTACTTTGATTATAATTCACAGTTATATTACATGCGAGGGTAGGTTCTCACTGGTTTACATTTATCATATCAAATTGTTAATGCACATCAATGGAGATTACCCCCTAAATTTACCCTGTTTTCTACTCAAAAGACTATCTAAGATGTCCAAAAGGGTACAGTCTCATCCTGCCACAGCCAAAGGTAGTCTGTTCCACCAAGTTTTGATAAAGACATTAGTTTTTTCTTATTTGAAGTACATAGACCTTGGGATTGGTTAATCGAGTCTCTAAATAATGATCCATAGCCAAGAAAATATAAAAAAGCCAAAGGGAATAGATCTGCTACATAGAAACAGAGTGTTATAGTTGATGAATCCCCAATCAAAGAAGAAACCTCTATAACTAGGATAACAAGAGAAACCACCAGATCCTCAAAAGCTGAAGCACTGTTTAAAGGTACAGGTGGAATTTATGATGACAAAGACTACCATCCTGAAGATTCAGATCAGATTCCAGATATCCCAGAGGCCATGGACTCAAATAGTTATGATGATGATCATAGCTCAGAACTATCCTCTAGATACCAAATCAAACTGAGAGAACCCAAGGCTGCTATAGACCTCAAAAAACTTGCACCTACAGAAGAATTTCCAGAATTTAAAGTCAAGGTTAGAAGTGATAAAGACAAGATTAAAGAACTCATGAAAATGGTGAAGCAATAAAAGAAACAAAAATATCAGGTGGAGCAATGGAATTCCAAACAGCAAGAGAAGATACAGGATTTCAAAAAGTAAAGATGAACACAATAGAAAGAAGAAAAAACATAAATCAAATACAGGAAATACTTTGTTTTTCCTGTTTTAGTCCTTATCTTCAAGAGTAGTTTCTAAAACTATGGAGATGAATTTGTTGAAACCAAAAGAGGTTTTTGTTGGGAACATGCCCCTTCACAAATTCTCTCAGTTTTTACATAGCTATCAAATTTTAAGAGATTCAAATTTATCTTTGAGGCCTATTTTTCTGAGAAAGCTACAGGAAATACTTTGTTGTTTTACATGTTTTAGCCTTTATCCTCAAGAGAGGTTTCATAACATATGGAGATAAATTAGTGGAAACAAAAAGAGGTTTTTGTTTGGAACATGCCCCTTCACAAACACCTCTCTCGGTTTTTACACAGCTATCACAATTTAATAGATTTAGATATATCTTTGAGGCCTAATTTTCTGAGATTTCACAATACATAATTTACTGTTTTAGTCAGTAATTTTGGGAGAGGTTGCAGAACATCTGGAGATGAATTTTTGGAAAAAAAAATTCTCTCGGGTTTTAGACATCTATCCCCATTTGGGAGATACGAAGATATTGTTGGACCCTATTTTTTAGGAATTTGCCATATTTATTATCCTAAAAAATCTCATGGACAACAATTGACAAGCCACCTCATCAATTTGACTTGGAGATCAGATTTGATATTCTCCTTGATTGTTTGAAACAAGAAACTAAATATAGCTGAGGAGGTTTTTAGATCCATTTCTTTTGGATCTTGATAATTATGTATTGTTTCTATATAAACTCTTTAGAAGGAGAAGTAAGTGGTGGAAAAAATTGGATATTTAGGGACCTGTTTTGTACTCTTTGTAAGACAGGTCAATTCTACTTTGATACTTAATGGAAAAGACATATTGATGGTCAAACTTTATCTTCTTTTATGTTCCTTTTCTTTTCTTGCTTGAGATCATTTTTCAATTGCAATGCATTGTTTTTTTTGTCTTAATTAATGCAGTGAAGATTTTACTGTTATTTTTATTATCAAGATTTGATTTACAAGCACATGTTCTTGTTTCTAAATTACATTTTGATATAAGAAATCCATATGGGGTTAACAGATTGAAGACTTCCATATTTCCTCTCTTATTGTTACTTATTTTCTCTGGTCTATCTATGTGGCTACCCTTTGACAAATCAATGTGATATTTCTTGGCTTTATTCTGAACTTCATGTTTACCTTGAAACCTTGAACCAGTTTTAAACCACCCTTTAAAAAATCCAATTCATAAAACCTTTAAAATACTATTGCAATAACCTGATGATTCCCTAGCTTTCCCTCTCACGGTCAAGTGCAACTTTAGGGACTAACACATCCCAATACTAGTGTATCACAATCACACTTAACATTGGAGTTCTAATGGGATCCAGTGCATTAACAATGTAGGAATGTACATATGATGGTTGTAATTAACCAATGGAGATGGAATTACATTACATTCCCCATCAAAATGGTGAATGTCATGGTTTATCAAAACCATGGGCTCGAAAAATTTGATTCAATGGAAAATGTGGACGGTCATTGAGATCCACCTGGATCAATCCACACCACCCCCCCCCCGAGGAAGCAATGGTCCCCATTGTGTCAAGTTCCCTCAGGAGATGGGGAAAATTTTGTTGAATTTGAACCATGGTGAGTCGCCTGCCTTGCTGAAGTAGTTTTTATTCTTGTACTTGGCATTAGCTTGTTGAAGGATGTCCTGAACATGTTTTTGGAGGTCCTATATCCATTCAACAAATATGATTTCATGATTTTCCTTGGTTTGAGTATGAAAGGACTATGTCGATGAAGATGAAACAAGAAGATCTATATCAATGGGCATTGATGGTTGGAACCCCAAGCACACCTTAAAAGGGTCATGACCAATAGAGCTATGTTGAACATATGTAAGACTTGCATTCTCTTGAAGGGAATGCCTATAAATTGGACCATTGGGTAAGGGAGCATTGAGTGCAAAGTCAATGGAATGCTTGACTTGGCAGTGCAAAGGCACTCCCATAGGTGAAAAATTTGTGTTCCTCTACAATCTTGTCGGCCTACTTATACTATATATAAAGGTCTTGGGCCAAGGATGTGGTGGTCAAAATGACTTTTTTTTCACCTTATGACCATATCATGAAGAGGGAAAACTTTGTGGTCTAAGATAATATTTTGCGGCACTATTTTGTGGAGATCAATGAAATGGTAGTAGTCATAACTACCTCTGGTATCATGTAGAGATGACATCCCATAGTAACAATGACACTGCAGGGCTGAGACCCATAGATAGCATGATGTTTCCACATATATGGTTGTCCTAAAAGAACATCACAAACTTCAAGTGCGACAACATCACACAGTACCTCATCCTTGAAATTGGGCGCTATGTTGTAGGATAGGCAACATTGTTTCATGATGTGGATTTCTTGTCCCCGGCTCAACCATCCGATGGTGTATGGTTGGAGGTGTGGCATCGTTGAAAGCTTCAATATCTGGATGGCCTCATTTGAGATCAGTTTCTTCTGAATCCCGCTATCAATAATGAAATGTAGTGGGGTCCCCTTTACCCACATATGTGAGTGGAAGAGGTGTTCCCCCTCCATAGGCTCCTCTGGTTCTTTTGGTTGTATTTTTGTGGTCATGATGGTAGCAATGGGTTTTGATTGATGATCCATTTCCCTTTAATTTTATATGAATCAGAGTTTGATTCAGGTTATGATTCTTTTTCTTTGAGCTTGACCACTAATGCTTTTTTCAAGCAACATTCATCAGTTTTGTGTCAGGGGATTTTGTGGAACTCACACCAATTTCCAATGTCCTTTTTCATCTTCTCGTTACCCTTGTTTTCCTGGCTTGGAATGGCTATATTGAGGTTGAAATATTCCTTTCCATGTCCCTTGTTCTGTGATTTAGGGCCACCTTTTCCATGCTTTTTTTGTTGCGAAATTGCATACCCTAACTTTCACTTATTTTTCTGCTAAATTTATGCTCAATTTTGATAGCATATCAATAAGCATCTCCTAGTGAATATATGTACAAGAAATCCATTTATGTTCATATGTATTGGTGTAGGCCACTATGGTACTTCAAAACTAGGTGTCTCTTAAAGTATATGATACCCAAATTGAGCACAATACATGGAATATGTTGGTGTACTCTGGCACTTTCTGGTCTCTCTTTTGACATAGAGTCATCCACCTCATATACTCGTCATCATATATTCCAACATGGTATAAATAATCCTTGATAGAATCCACAAAGGTCACCCAAGTGGGTTCTCTCCCGAATATCGTATATTCATCTATGGTGTTCCTCTCCTAGTAATATTCCCATCAAGATTTGACATGGGGAAGGGGTTTAAGGAGAGTGAAGGTGATATTTTTGCCATCGAAAAAATTCTAGACATAGTAATAACTTTCCAGTAGATTCAACAATTTATCTAGAGCATTTGCATCTATCTAGCCTTGAAATAAGGGGATATAAAAATTAGCATGTACCTTCAATGGCATCGCACCTCCGAAATGATTTCTTGTCAAAGATGCCTTGGCCACCATCGATAGTCATCAAAATATTTGATTGAAGTTGTCCATCATCACATTCCTTTGTTGCATGAGGGATTTCTTGAGAAACATATTGAAATAATATCTTGCTCCATTCTCTCTCCTTTCTTCCTCCATGCAATTTCTCTTGGGCTGATGAGAGTGGTCATCCCCAAGCGAAACTAGCTCGAGATCCTACTCTCCATACCCTGACCTCATCGGGGACATGCAATGAGAAATAACAAGGAGAAGAATGCTTTGCTAATACTAATCCAGATTATATTGAGATTGAAATGAAATATAAACCAAAATATAGTAGAGAACACAGGAATGAAGTGAAGTCCAACTTCTATTAATGAATAACAGAATATAGAATATTGTATAACACAAACCAGTGTTGGGTTAAATCTTTCTTCCACTTCTTTGTTTGACCTAGGTCCGAATCTCAACAGGTCTCCAACAAAACCCTCTAAAACTATCGCCCCCCCTGGTAAACCAGAAGGTAACACAACGCACATAGTGCATTGTGCAGTCTCACCCAAGATAGCTTTATGGGTGACTGCAATGCTCAAGTGCTTGCAGTATAGGAATGAGTGGGTATCCGGGTATGTATTTTATCTTCTCCATGCATTCATCATGTTATTCATTCAATTATTCCTAGGATTCATTCATCTTTTAAGCCCATGCATGCATTCTAATGTATCTATCTTAACCATTCATTCATAAACTATTCATTGACAAAAAATAGACATGTAAGAAACATCACAGATAACACATGTTTTACCGTGGTTCACCCCCTCTCGGGCTACGTCCACAAAGATTTGGCTTCTCTTCTCTTTATTTATTTTTCTACAAAATATGGTGTTGTGCGCATTAAATATTCAATCATACAAGTACTGTGAGGTTAAGGAACCTCTGTGAGGCAGACTAGATCACACCAAGCTCCTCAACCTGTGACCTAACCCTCAAAATCTAGCTACTTGACTCTTCTATAGCTCAACAACTTTTAAAAATATCAATGATTATGACTTACAACCGTTGAACAACAACTGAACTCAACTTCAATAATCCAACTCTCGACCTAGACCTCCTAGGTTCTTATTTATACTAGCTTTCAGTCTTATAGCCGTTACAATATCTATAAAAAAACCCTAATCTTAACATGGTTAGGTTTTCCTTCTTTCGTGCCACGTTGCTTTCCTTCTTTGCATGTTGTTTTTCCTTCTTTTTCTGCATGTTTCTTTCTTGCCATTGTTTGTGCGCGTTCCAAAATTGGGTCTTCTTTCCAAAATTAGGTCTTTCCCAAAATAGACTTTTTCTCCAAAAATATTTATGTGCTAAAAAACCTTTATTCTCAAAATAGGCCTGTGCCCAATAGGCCCCCAACAATGACATGTGGATCATCCTGAGCCACTTAGGTGGTGTGCGCTCCATGCACTGCCTTGTCCAATCTAATGAACTTTCCTGCTAGTTCATTTCCTTTTTCTCTCATCTGCGCAACTTTGTTTGTTAGTGTCTCTACGGTCTACATTGTTATTTCCTCCTGCATTAATGTTGTGCTCTTTGCTTGTGTCTGTGCTCTACTTCTCTTCTCTTCCTCCAACTACACAATCATCTTTGCCACTTGTTCTTGGAGGGGTTCCAATTCATCTTTTCTTTCTTACTTCTGTGTCTGTGCTGCTTTCAAATCTATCTGCAGCTTCTCCATGTCTCGAGTTCCCTTCAAGTGCTCTGTGATGCTCATTGTTTTTTGCCTTTGTTTGATCTCTTGTATGAAAATGATAATTGTATCATATCCTTAGTCCCACTATTGGACCTTCTCTCCTTCTTCCAACATTTTCCATAGTTGTGCGGATCTCTCGAATAGTTCTTATGCTTCCCTTGTTTCTCCATCTCAACTATTTGGAGTGCATATTCTTTTTTTCTCTATTCTAGGACCTCAGGAGGAGTCGTAGAGTTGATCCTTTCCTTGAGATTCTCAATCTCTTGCTTGTATTGGTCAATTTTCTCTTAGATCAGGTTGATCTTCTCCTCTGCGCTTTTCTTGAGTGCTTTCACACTGTCTGGTATGTGAACATAAACTGTGTTTAATCCATGTTCTAATTTATTTGCACATTCTTCCTCCTCCTCCTTCTCCGTGGTTAGTTGGTCGCATGTGATTTGAAGCATTTTCATGACTCCTCTACCCATTTCCAATTTTGTTGCATCTGCATGTGCCTTGGACTACACCTCTTGCATGACACTGGCGTGGATTCTATATAACACCTTGGTGGGTATTTGTGCCATGACCATTTCCACTTGTTCCACCTCCTCCAAGGGTTTCTGTGCAGTATCCTAATCAAATATGATCATTTGACGTGTTACCATAAATGTCTCCTTGCTCCAGACTGCGAACTTTATTGTCTCCTCTCCCTATTTTTATGTAGGTGAACGCTGTGTCTTTTCCTGTTGTTGCATGGTGGCATGTGATCCTGCTTGGCTCCGTAGTTGTTGTATGTTCTCATGGACCTCTAAGAGCTTAGCCATGATTTGTTCACATTGCTCCTCTGTAATTCAGACCACGTCTTCTCCCCTATCTTGGACCTTTTCTGTGACTATCTCCGCATCATCCTCTGTCAGAGTGATGTCTGGGTCCTCTGTGTCATATTTTCTTTTCTTGCGCACCTCTTTTTCTTGTGTGGGCTTCCTTACTATATGTGAGGGATGTGCCATGTTGAGGAAAAGATATGAAATAATCTTACTTAATCATTTTCAAATATTGCTTGGCTAAGGCAAGATAGATGGGAATATCATCCTATGTTTATAGCCTCATAACATTGTTTCCTAATCCACAAGAATTAGTTACAAGGGCTTAGGATAATTTTTTTAAATAGAAGATTGTTGTAAAATTCAACATTTTTATATAATTTTCTGAATTTAACAGATGAAAAAGTAAATGTGGAGACAAAAGAAAAAATACCAAGTCACATATTAACATAGATGAGATAGAATAGCAATCGCTTATTTCATTCAAAGAAATCAAAAGAATCATTCTCTTTACAAAAATCTCTGAGGAAGTTTGGACCAAAGTCAAACTTAGATGTCCCCAATGAAAACCGTACAAAAGGACTTCTGACAGAAAGTAAAAATTGAACTTTAAAAGTTGGATCATCTTCCCACATATTGTTTCCCACTCGACTCTGCACAATATCATTTATTAGTCATGAAATTTAATTCATAAACAGACAAGTCTACATAGAATATCAAAGATAGATCAACACCTCTGAAAATAAGTGTCTGAATGATGTAATTCAGCTTTGAATCTTGCAGTCTACAATATGACCCTACTGTCATAAAAGAGAATTGGGATTTTAATGAATTGAAGAATGAATGAAAACTAAACTATCTCAGTAAAACTCAAGAGAAAACCTTAATATGTTTTATCCTTCTATTCTCCTCTTGTTCTTCCTCCTCATTTTGCTTTTATGCATCCCAATTTAATTGAAGTAGTTCAACTACTTCTTTTAGTTAAGTTAGCTAAAACTCAACTAACGTTTAGTTAGGGGAATAATTAATATAATAATAATAATAAGGGTCTTTTAATAAATAATAACTAGTAGGTGGGACCCCTTGTGACTCCCTTTTGTTTCTTAACAAAAATAAACATAACTAGTATATAAATCAAACACATCCCTTCTTGTGGCTCCCATAATCATTCTCATAATTTGAAAATTAAATATTAATGATATTTTAAACCATATCCAAACATATAATATCCAAAATATCCAAAAATAGGATGTTGTCCAAAACTTCAACAATCAACTGTGTTGCGCCTCTTTCGTCACCTTCGTGAGCAAAATAGAGGTGCTTGCAAGCTTAGTTGGGTTTGCTAAGTAGGACAGCTGTAAGGAAAAGGGTTAGAGAAAGAAATGCAAAAGAACAACTAAGAATAAAACTAAGAAATAATACAACAACTAAATTAATGAGCATAGGGACATAAGGACAAAAGAAACAATTAGACCCATGTCACCAATGATAAGGCTGATATTAGTGAAAGAAAATACTGAGAAGAAAGAGGACTATGAGTCCCTTCTTCCTCCAAGGGAGGGCTCTTGGATCTCCACAAATAATCTCTTCTTACAACTTTGAAAATGAAAATGAAAATGGTGAAAGAATTCTTTGCTAATCCACTCAAGGGGTGAGATGGATTGCCCAATGCAATGATGCAAGTATACTCTTGGTAAGGACAGAGGATCCCTCAAGAGAATAATGGCAGCATAACTTTTCTATGAATTCCTTGAAAAATGAAGTGTATCCATGGCCTTTTTATAGCATTCCTTTGAGGTATTGTCCAACTAGTTTATAGTGTGTAAAGAGGCTAATTAGGGCATTTCTAGGTCTTTGACCAGCCACCCAGTCGAATCTAGTCCATATTTGAGTGTCAAATCAACTTGGAAGCTGAACCAGAAGTGGGTGGGAGGCCGACCACTCTCATAAATGCATCGTTTCTCAGGTGCGCAGCTTTTTTCGACAACAGTCGCGCATCGTGCGCATGTGCACGAATCTTGTGTTTCTGTTTTGTGCATGTGTGTGTGCGCCCTGTGTCTTCATAACGCCCTTTAATTTTTGCACTAGTTGTATAGTTTTGACCCTTTGGGAATTCTCTTGTGATATTTTTGGTCCATGGGTGACCTCATAACTGTTTGACGATGTTGAATTCTTGTAACCATTTGCGGACGAAATTTTAGTGATAACAAACTGTTCTCAACAAATCAATAATAAAATGTACCTAAAAACCATATTTGTCACTTTGGGAGGCAATTTTCCCTTTGTTGTTGTTGTCTCCCTTTGACTTTCCTGAATTAGCCTTAGGTTGTGTAGAGCCTTGAGTCTTGATTTCACTGATGACATGAGAACAATCATCTCTCAAGTGCATGCAGGATGAAACAGATTTGGTTGAATCACTTGAGGGAGAGGAGGGGGAAGCAACAACTTTTCCTTTTTCATGGATGTGGTGGGCTTTAGTTTTGAGTCTTTTTCTTGCGTGGGAAGAATGTATGGGTGTGTTTGTAGGGGAAATTTGGACATTTGGGTTAACAGGTGGAGGAGGAGCAGGTAGAGAGAAATTTTTCCATCCATGATGTTGGGAGACTGTTGGGTGAATAATCTCCTACCATCTGTCATTCTCAGAAACTTCAGGTTGCAATGAAACATGAGGGGGGGCAGGGATACCAGGGACATGTTGGGGTTGGAAGGGAGGCCTTTCTAGTCTAGGTTGGACTACCCCTTGTCCAATCCAATTGAAAAACCCATCTTGGAAGAGTTGATTTAACTCTTATGGATTTGCATCAAAATGTATCGAGAATCTTGGCCTTCTAGGCCCTTTGTTCCAGTTTCCTCTGCCCATGTTATTTCGCCCATGGCTTCCTCTGCTAAAGAATCTCATCTTGTATGCATTATTTATTAGCAACTAGCTTCTTAAACAAACCATACATGACATATCTTAATATGAAACAAAGTTTGGCTCAACAATCACATCAGACCCATGAAATCCAATCCATAAAATTCATTTAATAATTTTCAATGATCAAGGGATGAATAAGGGTTCTGGGATATCTAAGGGGTTGTATTGAGAAGAAAAGTGATAAAATGAAAGGGATTAAGAACATGATTATTGCTCAACAATCCATTAAACAATCTACTGTGAAACAATAACAAAATCAAATCAACTGTGATCCATCTCTGTGTTATTTCTTAATCGTTGTAATACAGAGTTTTTTTTAATTTAATTTTAAGAAAAGGGCGTGCAAAATGAATCTGGGATTGTGAGGGGATTTGTAATGAGAGAAAAAGTGAGAAAATGACAAGGGATTTAATGGATATTGTTCATAAAACAAATTGAATAATCAACAAATATAACTCGATATTAAAATCAATCCAAAAAGCACCAAAATTCATTGTTTCTCAATTGTATACAAAATTGTTTGTTGTTTCAATAATTAAACTTCCCAAAATTCTTTAATTCATAACAGTTAGTGCCATGAAACAACAATCAACCCAAACATAAAACCGGAGCCTTATCTATGTGGATATAACTTCCTTTTAAAACAATTGGTAGTTTGTGTGATGTTTCAAATAACCAATCATATATGTGTTGATTAAGGTTGGTTTTCATTGATGTCAACCCTTGAAGAAAGCCCGATAGCACAAAGGTTTGGGTAATGGACCCAAGATTGTTTTATCTAAAGATGACTCATTATTTTCTTCTCATGGTTGATAATAAGTACAAATGGATGAACTCCAAAGTGGTCCCCTTATGGTGAAATCCCTCATAGGAAGACGCTTTGCAGATTGAGTTATCCTAGAAGTATGGTTAGAGAATCCATGCTTAATTGTGTAATAATGAGATTAAGGATAGTGAATTTGTTAGTGAAACTATCCTAGATGCATAGTGTTTGTCATGCCATTTCCAGTGGTATGTGGAACGTCACATAACTCCTCACGGTTAGAGAGTTATGACCATATGAAGTTGGAGAACCCTCGTGAATCGTATAGAAGCCCCCAAGAGTCAAAGTGTCTTGCAAAAGAAATTAGTTTAAATGGAGAATCCATAAAATAAGGAAAGTGTAAGGCTACATGAAGATATAAATAAGAGGTAAATCTCACTCATTAAGGACACACTTGTACATATTGTATATCTATTTTTCTTGTGTAAAGCTTCTTGTAAATATGTGTGGATTCATCTGAAGTGGTGAACGTCTGAGGTAGCACGAAGGGTTGACGGTGAAATTCTTGGATTTACAGAAAACCCTATTTTTTGAGGCATACGTGGGTTGTCTGTGTATAGGGTGCATACAATACGTGGGTTGTCTATGAATAGGGTACGTACGTGGGCTGGCTGTGTACAGGGTGAGTACATGTTGGTAAATCCATGGAAACTTAAGAAGATGAAGATGCAAAGGTTCTAGATTCTGAGATCAATCTCCCAGGAAGATCTAAAGTGCTCAGATACATCAAATCCATCCATTGGTTAAAAAGGTATGTCTTATTTCTATGAATAGTTTGATTTTGATGTATGCATAAGGAATGGCAATGGAGATTTGATAATTCTCCCTAGAGAGACTAGTGGCTACATGGGATCTTTTGTATAAGTCAGAAATACAAAAATACAGTGTTGTTATATTTATCATTGATACTTCTTGTTGAGGCACATCTTGCATATGGATAAAGGTTTTATGGTACATGGTTGAGATCTTATATTTTTTGATGTTTTGAGAGGCTGAATATCATAAAGAGTTTGATGACTAATATCATGTGAGGGATAGTATACGTGTTCATGATTACACACACCTATATGGCACATGAATAGAGAGAGACATATTTTCCTTGATTAAAGGTTATGTATGAGGATGCATGCACAGGGTACAGTTATAGTCTAGACATAGTGACAGGTTACAGATCTATGTGAAAGAAGTAACAGAGGGTCAGAATTTTTCAAGAAAAAAGAAACCCTAGTTTTCAGAAGGCATACCCAGGTTGCATAATAGTTAGGGCACGCACATACGCATGTTTCATAATAGATAGGGCGCATACATACACAGGCTACAATGCTACAGGTCGCGTACCTATTGTATCTTTGTAGATACATGTTCATTTCAGGTACAGATTGATTACAGGGTAGTTGTACAGATTGGATATAGGTCAATGGTATAGGTTGATACAGTTGTGCAGCAGTATATCTCACAATGACAGGTTGACAATGGTCCCATCATTCTACTTCTACTTCAGGGCAGTTGGACGGGGCAAGGATAGGTGGTTGTAGCCACCTTCTGGTTGTAGCCAAAGAACATAGGGGGTTGTAGCCTCCTTTTGGTTGTAGCCAGAGAACTAGGGAGTTGGAGCTTCCCTCAAGTTGTAACCTGAGAAACTAGGGGGTTGGAGCCTCCTTCCAGTTGCAGCTGGAAAACAAAGGAAGTTGGTGCTTCCAATGAATGTAATTCTTCAAGACATATAAGAAAAAACATTTCGTGGTTTTCTCTCTATTTGGGTTTCCATGTAAAACATTGGTGTTTTGTGTATGTGTGTGATTTTTCATTTCTTATTGCTCATTATTAGATAATAACTCTACATTGATATAACACTTGGATAATTTGGACAAAAAGGATTATAATTGTGCTATTACTGATTCACCCCCCCCTCTCATTAATGTTGAAATAATGTAACTGCAAAGAGTATTCTTATTATTATTGATATATTATTCATAGGATCAATCCCCATTGTGGATTGATCATGTCGGTTATTGTAATAGGACCAAATCCCCTTTTGTGGATTGGTCAAAAGACAATTGTAATAGGAAGAATAAGAAGTCATCCCCAACAGTTATTAAAGAGACCCAAAAATATAATAAAGGTGGGTTTACCCACCCAGTTTGAGAAGTCATCCCTGCCAGTGAAGAGACACTTCACACATGCCAAACTTGTATAAATAAAGGAGACTAGCGCCTCACTTAGACACAACTCACTTGCTCATTTTGAAGGACAAGTTTTGATCTGTTATCGACAAAGGAGAGAGAGAGTGGTGCATATCTAGGAGAGGAATTTATGTATTAGCATAAGAGATATTTTGGCATTGTATTGGCTATCTATATTAAGGAAGTTTTGCTGGGTTTTCTTCCCCTAGAGGGT
>JASDQU010509740.1:2840-12861 GCA_032191745.1 Picea mariana
AGTCTCGCTGGATGAGATGATGCATACTTGATTAGGAGGGTGGATGAGTGGTGGTGCACCATGGTAAGTTCCTAATAAAGATGGGTCTTTGAAAATCCTGGGTCCCATTTCCATGAGTGGGTATGCCTCAGGGTTAGTGTGAATGTAAGGGAATATGTTATCGATGGTGGCAGATGGGTTAGGCTCATAATGGGATACCTGATCAATGGTAATGATCTTTCCATTATGGGGGAACATCATGGTTCGAAAAACGGAAGAGGCGACTGCTTTCATAGCGTACATGTAGCTACGACCGAACAAGATATTGTAATCGAGTGGGGCATTGATAACTTCAATGTCAATGAGAATGGTCTTACACCCGAGTTCTACAGGGACGTTTTGGAAGAGCACTTCAGGAGATTATGGTCGTTCATCATAAGCTCTTAATGTAATGGTGGATGGTATAAGTTCAGGGGAACCAAGTTTCTGCCATACAATTTTTTACATGATGCATGTGGATGCGCCTTCATCGATGATGCATCGATGAACTGTAATGTTCTGAATTTTGACTAGGATTTGAAAAGCGATGAGGGCAGGGAGACGAGGTTCTCCACTGTTGAGATCAAATGTGATCAGTTGAGTATCCATTGGGTCAACTGCCCCCAAGGCGGAAAGTAATGATTTCCACTGAGTGGGACAAGTTTGGAGTACTTCCAAGACTGACATAGCAGCTGAGGATTGTGCCAAGTCATCGACCAAGCTGTAGTTATGAGCCACCCTAGCCTGAGGATTGTGGACATTCCTGTGCAATGGGATGCGAGGTATGCGAAGAGGTGCCTCTGTGTCAGGGAGAGGGATCATCAACGGGGGTCCCGTTGGTGCTGGGTTTGTTGTTGTTGGAGGGGAAAGAGACTCAGATGGTGTTTGGTATTGACGATTACATGTCTGTAGAAGGATTTATTCCTCACCAGTGAGGAGGATAGTACGATCTATGGGATTGCTTAGGTTGAGATATGGTCCCAACTGTGGTGGGGGAGGCTGCATGTCTTGTTGGGTGTTCATCACTCCTTGATGTGGAATGGGGTTTTGCAGCACGGTTGGGGTTGGTTGTTGCACATATTGTTGTGGGGCCTGTTGAGGGGAAGGCGGTGTTGGAGTATGTGGTCCATTCAATGAGTCTTTCATCCGTTTAAAATTGGCAATTTGGGGGTAATGATGAGTATAATGACCGAACTCACCACAAAGGGCACAAGGGAAATTGGTGCAAATGTTGTTGTTATTTCTCCCTTGGCGTTTGTTGTTGTTATTTCCCCCCTGGGGGTTCTGACTCCCTTGGGTCTGGTTGCCCCCAGTAGGTTGGTTCTGATGGGGGTGATTCCCACCTTGTCCTGGGTTGTTATTGTTCCGGTTTCTTCCTTTCTTTTTGGCATTATTCGACTGATGAGGTGGATTTTTTGTATTCATCTGTTCAAAATTCTGATATTGCTGAACGGGAGAGGGTTGAACAAAATTAACCCCAGCATGAGGGTGTCCTGGTGGTGGAGCCATGGGCTAGGGAGGGCCAGGAAATGAAAAGTATGGATTATGTTGTGGTAATGATCTGTAGGGTACGTAGGAAGGCATGGTGCTTTCACTAGTACTTAGAGTATAAGCTGAGGTAGTGGAAGTACCAGAACCTGTTTGGATAGGTGGGCGTATGGTAGGTGTCGGTGGTGGCCCACTACTGGGTGGGAGCGGGGTAGCAGGGTATGGGTGCTGATAAGGGGGTGGAGGATAATAAGGGGTGCCTCCATATTCCGGCGGATATTGTGGTGTACCATACATTGGTAGTTGTGGGGGTTGTGGATTGTGGTGTGAGGTGGCACCGATCAATCCGTCTGCTGAGTGAGACATCCCAGGTTTATCTTGGCCAAATGGCATGGGTTTTGGGAGGTTATGAAGTACTGTGTATAAGTATCCTGACTATGAATAAATGAGGTCATATTGTTAAGCCTTACTAATGGATTCATCTTTCTATTGAGGGAAGGTGGAAGCCACATCCTTACCGAGGAGAGAGACAAGTGATCTGAGAAACCAATCAAGACATTGTTGTTTGGTGGTTTCTGCTTTGCATAAACTACATCACCGACGCCACTCGTGAATGTGATCAGCGATATGTAGGGCTGAGGTTTGTTTAAAATTGGAGAGTAGTTCAAGACCATTGTTATGGCGGATTGGTAATTGGAAGAAGGTCAAAAATGCTTTGGCCAAGGACTCGAAAGTCACATGGGACCCTGATTTTTCGTCGACATACCATTTGCCTGATGGGTCAGTGAGTGTGCGTTGGAATAATCGCAGTCTGATGGAATCATCCATAATGTTGTTGGAAGAACACCATAAGTGGAAAGTCATGACATGGTTGGCAAGGTCGTCTCCTACCTTGCCTTCAAACTTGGGGATGTCTGAAGGTAATTTGGTAGGCTTTGCAGGCCATGTGGGGTCATGCCATATAGGATCATTTGTGAGTTTGCTAAGATCCGATATGTTGAGAGAGGCCAAATATGGCATCAGGAGTGTTGGTGGAGGATTGGTTCCGACCATTGTGTGGGGGTTTTGTGAACCTGACCCTTGAGGGGGACTAGGTGGGTTTGTACTTCCCCCTTGAGAGGAAGTTGGCCCCCCACTTCCATGTAAAAGAGAGCGAGTGGATGGTGGACCTTGGGAATTGAACCCAAGTAAGGTGGAACCAAGCAAAGCGGATCCCAAAATAGTGGCACTCACAGGGGTGTGAGAAGGTGGTGTCGATGAGTTAGCAAGACTGGGAACTCCCCCTAGTATAGGATGGAGATTTAGAAAGCATCTGGAACGACGGGGGTTCTGTGGGTCCCCTATGATGTCCGACTAGCTGAGTGAAATGTGTGAAAATGGTGGTGAGAGGAATGAATAAACAAGAGCCTTTGCTGTAATTTTTTGAACTTTACACAACATAAATATTTAAATCAAAATGTAATCAGAAGTGCATCATACATAAAGTGTTATGATAAAGAAGCATATATGTGGGTAAGTGGTTTTTGTCCACGTGGGGGAACAAAGAAAACAAATGCTCGTGTCCTAAAAGACGTAACGTCCTTCCTCTCAATAGCACTAGACCTTCCAATAGTACTCAACAGTGGGGTCTGAAGCCACCGGAAGAGAAACTAGTGAAGGATGAAATAATCAGTTATAATGAGGGGTAGAGGGTGCATATCCCAAAAGCGCTGGCGATATTTCCCAATAGCCACACAAAATCTGATCAAGGTGCAATTGTAGCCCACAATTGCCACCTAGATAGATGTCCTAAAATTTGGTTACTAGGTAGCTCGGTCAAAGTGTGGCATTTAGATTTTCAACCTAAGAAATGGGTCATGGGCTAGATCTCGTCCAAGAGGTGGGTACCTCAAGGGGGGATGCATAGAACAATCAGACCTTGGTCTTCAACCCTTCACGGGTATCCCCCTGCCTTATGGTGTTAGGAACACTTGACTCGAAGGATTTAAAGTTCCCTATTTGACAACTTCTATTGTTTTGAAAAATGTGAGAACCAGATAACGGGGAGTTATTTGGATGCCTATCTCTGAAATCCTACCTAGACTAAAAAATTTCTTTTGGCACCTCCAGTGGAGGAAACTTAGTGAGTTTTTAGAAAAAAATTAGATGTGGTTGTTTGAGAGATTGGGGGTGTGAACCAACCTCGTTGAAATTAAGTGGGAGTGGATAGCTTCGTCAAGAAAAGGGTGGGGTGTTTCGGAATCCCTTTGAAGGAAACTTACTTTAACCTCCATGTTTCGAGAGGAAGACTATGTGAGTGAGAAGTGACTTTTGTGTGTGAACAAGTGAAAGTTTGCAAATGTTTTAATGAATTAGGTGTCACCTTGCTGCATGTGGACTTCGCTTGGTCCTTTACAAGTGTTGATTACCTAATTAACTAAATGTCTTTGGTACAACCTTGCGTAATTCAAAAGTCCCTAGGAAACTAGCATGTGGATATGTGGGTATGTTACTATTCCTTTAACTCCCTATTGTGATTTAATCTAAGAAAGCTTTGAAACTATCATAGATTGTAATCATGTGGGCATGTATGGGCCCGTTAGTAAACCTTTAAACTTCCCTAATGATTTAATCTAAGAAAGGAAATTACAACACTATCTAATCTTTGTAGCATGTGGGCATGTATGGGCCTGTTACAATCTTGAGATGTGTTTGAAAAATAAACTAAGAAGAGTCCCAAGGGGGCTATTGTCCTCTCCTAAAGGTTTTAATCTTTTTAAAGGGAGATGAAATTTTCTTCCGACATCTTTCTGATTCTCAAGATCGCTTTGAAACGCGAGAGAAGAGCATACTCAACGATTGATATCTAATTTCTGGTCCCAATGCAAGTTTTATATGTGATATCAAATGATTTCAACTTATATTTTTAATCAAAGCAAGCCATCCATGTGGAAAAATGAAAGCAAAAGAGGAAATAATGATTTTAAAACCCCTATGTGCCTATGTGTTTTCACTAATCATTTTATATGGAGAGGGAACTAAGTGTGGTGCAGATTACAATATGCATGAAATCATTTTTAAGGAGACTATGGGCCTTCTACAAGTCACAAAAGGCTTACAATGTGTGTTTTTCTACACAGGTGCGTGGGTCTCAGAGTAGACAAAGGCGCAGTGAGCGCATGTCCTCTAATCAAACAAGACAATTGGACGCAAGTGCGCACTGGAGGGCGTTGAGTATCACAATGTTGTGGGCGCACGTGCCCACGATGCGTGCCTGTGGGCCAAAAAACCCGCGCACAGCTGACACATGGCCGTGAAGAAAATTCCGGATGGAATTCTCTCAACTCAGCATGAATTTTGGCTTCCTGTAAGTCGGCTTGGGTCGGTTATGGTACCTGCAGGTTAAGTAAATAAAAAGAAGAGCTAAAATAACCCAAATGGGATAGGAAATTGATACCTTTCTCCAGTGGAGTCGCCAATCTGTGGCACCTCTTTTGCCGCTTGAATGAGCAAAACAGAAGTGCTTACAAGCTTAGTTGGTTCAGCTAAGCAAGACAGCAGTAAGGAAAGGGTTAGAGAAAGAAATATAAAAGACTAAGCTAAGAATTAAACTAAGAAATGAAATAACAACTAAACTATTTCATAAGGACATAAGAACAAGAATCAAACAAGACTCATGTCACCAATGGAAAGGCTTTGTATTAGTGAAAAATAAAAACACCAAAGAGAAAGGGGACTTTGAGTCCCTTCTTCCTCCAAGGGAGGGCTCTTGGACCCCCAACTTGAGCTCTTCTTACAACTTGGAAACTTGAAAGAAAATGGTGAAAGAATCCTAAGCTAACCCACTCAAGAGGTGAGGTGGATTTCTTGAATGGAATGGTGCTAGTATGCCCTTGATAGGAAGAATGGGTTCCCCAAGAGAATAGCAGCAGCATAACCTTATAATGAATTCCTTGAAAATGTAGTGCACCCATGGCCGTCTTTTATAGCATAGCTTTGAGGCATTATGTAACCATCTTTGAGTGTGAAAAGGGGCTATTTAGGGAATTTCTAGGTCTTTGACCAGCCACCCAGTCGGATCCAGCCGAGATTTGGATGTCAAATCGACTTGGAAGCTAAACCAAAAGTGGGTGGGAGGCCGACCAATCTCATAAATGCATCGTTATCACATGTGCACGGCTTTTAACGTCCACAGGTGCACATCGTGTGCATGTGCGCATTTCTTGAGTTTCTTGATGGCGCATGTGCACGCGTCCCCTATGTAGTCATAGCGCACTGTAATTTTTCAACTGGTTACATAGTTTTTTGACCTTTTTTGCCATGGTTTTGGTAATGTTGGTCCATGGGTGGACTCATAGCTATTTGGTAATGTTGGATTCTTGTAGCCATTTGTGGACGAAATTTCGGTGATAACACACCCCAAAGACTGACTTAGTAGGATTTAGAGAGATTCCAAACTCTCTACATATGTCCAAAACTTGTCTAAGGTGGCTAATGTGAGTTTTTTCATCCTTAGAAAAAACGGTTAGATCATCTCGATATATTTCAATTAATCTACCAATCAATCCCCTGAAGGCATAATCCATAGCCCTTTGAAAAGTAGCTCCCACATTTGATAAACCAAATGGCATTCTAAGATATTCAAAAGTTCTCCATGGAGTAGTAAAAGTAGTCTTATGCTTATCTTCTACTTTAAGTCTAATCTGATTATAACTCGAGAATCCATCAAGCATGGAAATCATTCCTGATCCTGTAACCCTTTGAAGTAGAGTTTCCATCTTGGGAAGGGGATAGTTGTCTTTTGTGCAAGAAATGTTTAAGTTCCTGAAGTCAATGCAGATACGAATTTTCTTATTCTTCTTCCTAGCAACAACCAAGTTTGAACATCAAGAAGAATGTCTAGTCTGTTGAATAATACCTACTTCTAGCATTTTCTGTAATTCATGTTGGACAAGAGGAGCTAACTTTGGGTTTAACTGTCTTAACTTATGTCTAAAGGGCGTAGTACCTTCCTTAAGGGGAATCACATGCTGAATCACATCCCCCCTATAGAATTTGAGTTCATCATATCTAAAGGCCAAGACATCCCTATATTCCTTTAATAAATTAACAATTTCATTCATTTCTTCTATAGGGGTAATCTTGCCTACTTTTATCAATCTATGTCTTCATTAGTTCCGATATTGACTTCTAGGTAATCGCATAGCTTTTTCTTTGATTCATCTTTTATCTTATGACCATCTTGTCTGTCAAAATCCCTTTCTGAAGAAACCACTCGTTTAGGTGGGGCCTTTACCTCATCATCATTTTCTGAGTAATTACAACCTTCCTCTTTCATACTTAGGTCTAAGTCTAAAAATTCATGTATGTGAAGCAAAAACTGAACCATATGTTTGTCATCATCAAAAACCTGCCAGTGATCCATATTATTTGGGATAGAGGGTCTAAAAATGACTTCTATTGAAATGTTCTCATCTATCAAGCTATCTGGAAGTTGTTGTGTGGAAGCTGCTACTTCAAGTTTATCGACTTTTGCATTCTATTCTCTAGGAATTGCAATTAAATTTATAGCATCTAAGTCATCCATTAGGTTCCAAATTGCACTCTTGTATCCCTTTAATCTTTCAGACTTGCAAGCAAACTTATTCTTTAACTGTTGTATAACCAAGTCTAAATCCCCTTTGATATTTAGACATTTGATTCCCCTATCTCTGCAAATTTCTAAACCAATGAGTAAAGCTTCGTACTGAGCCACATTATTAGTTGCATCAAACTTCAATCTATAAGAAAATTTCATCACTTCACCACTTGGAGACTAAAACACAATTCTGGAACCCTTTCCTGCTCTAGAAAAAGAACCATCAAAGTTCATGTACCACACCTTGTCCAATTCATTATCTTTAACTGTTTCTTGTAAAGGCACAATGGAATTAGACAAGATGGCATAGTTACCAAGACCTTCATCAGTCCAGTTTAATTCATTTTTGGGCTTCATGGGATCTTCAACATGATACTTCCTATACACTTCCCTATTCAACTTGAAAGTATTTCCATCTGGGGTAGGGAGAGTAGCATAAGATAGGTCAATTTGTAAACTACCGCCCAAGTCTGAAGTTGCTTTTCTATTTAACAACATTCCCCAAACATCCAGCACATCAATTACCACAATATCCATTTCAAACATGATGTCCTAAAATGTTGCTAAGTATACTTGTAAACCTTTAATCAATCCATGCACTTCTATTGTCTGATTGTCCAAGGCACAAATATTATAACAAGGTCTTGATATTCTTAAGTTCAATTGTTCCATTACCTTCTTAGTAATAACATTCGAAGTGGCTCCTGAATCTAGCATGCAATTGTGTAACACTTTGTTGTTCACAAGTAAGGAAAGGTAGAAAGGCAAATTCTTTTCATTCTTCCTATCCCAATACTGTAAAATCACTGGTGCATCCTGGTAAGCCGTGGCTACTTGAATTTCAACAAGACTCACATGTGGCTCATCTATGGCTTTAAGCAGATTTTCCTTTTGTGAAGGAATCTTTATGAGTTCTGATACTGGCACCAACATCTTTACATTACTCAACCATCCACCTAAGTCTATATTTAAATCTGCATTAGTTAGCACCTTAGAATTAGGAGGAGATACCTTGGGAATACTAGTTTGACCTTTTTCTTGACTTTTGTTTTCCTTCCTTTGGTATGTAATGCCTCTAAACCTAGCCATTTCTGCAACTTGTTGAGGGGTGAGCTTGGGCCCAAACTTTTTCGTAGCTTTATCAACAATTCCACTCATAAAGTTCCCATTACTTCCATAATCATCAACATCCATCCAATCATAGTGGTCACCGTAATACCTGTCATTACACATGTTTACTTGTTCATTTCCTTGGTCTTCATACTCATTATTGCACTCTTCAAGGAAGACGAGACAGGTTGATTCTTCGTGAAACTCACCACAAGGTCTACAATAAGGCATAGGGAAATGATCTACCAAGTTGGTGGTTTCAAAGGGATTTGGTGGTCTTTGATCATTTTGAGGAGGTCTCCTTGGCCACTTATCATTTGGCTTATGTTGTTGTCTATTACTATGAGACCTCTCCATGGTGATCAATCTATTCTGTAAAGCATTAATCTAATTGGCATGGTTGACTTCCATCTGTTTGACTTGATTAGCATGATTGATTTCCATCTGTTTAATCAACCGAGTAAGTTCTTCCATGCCATCACTAGAGGGTTTCTGATTTCTAACGTTTTTCTTCTTCTCCTAATGAGGCTGAGAAGAAGAACCTTTAGTAAAACCAGGAATATTTGACTTCCTAACTTCAAGCATATTTCGTTCAATCCTCAAAGTTGTTTCTTGTGTTGCCTGCAAGTTTTGAGGGTCTTTATCCCGTAAGGCATATCTCATTTCTCCCTCAAAAGTTTCTATATAATAAATCAATATTGCAGCAACAGGGGGCTTGACATCTTGATGAAGTCTCTTCACCAAGTTATTAAGTTTTTCATTGAACTCTACCACTGTTTCAATTTATTTTTTATGGTTGGTGGTAAATGCACCCAACTGAAACCTATGTTCTTTCTGATCACCCCATCATTTTCTAAATTCATCCAATATTGTATTCAGGGTGCTAAACTTATTGGCATGAAAATCTTCAAACCAGTCAGCAGCGCTTCCTTCTAATGAATATACAAAAAGGGTCATCTTTACATCCTCTTCATTATGACCTCGTGAATACTTGTCAACACATCTATGGAAACTTGTGATGTGAGCACTGGCACTTATAGCATTGTTCCCATGGAAGATAGGTAATTTATCAATAAATTTCTCAGGAACATCATGAGGGGAACCCTGGATGGCTGCAAAGTTCAAAGGACTCAAAAAGGTGGTCAATAGAACGTTAGTGTTATTAATGGGATTATTAACAGTTGGATGATTCTTAGTTTGGAACAAGTATTGGATATCGTTGAGTGCTTCCTCCCTAACACTTTCAAGTAGGCTCCTAGGAGCTAAGCGGTTTAATCTTCTCCTATAAACATGTTCAGGCTCAGGATAAGAATAAAGCACTCCTTGAGAATTTCTCCTAGTAATATACTTGCTAGATTTTTTCAATGGAGTCGCCACTTAGATAGGAATCACACAAAGCTAACCAATCTCAGGTTCAAAGAATTTTATGGCCTAAAAGATTTTATTATTTAGTTCTTAAAAAGTTAAGTCGTTAGGACCAAGGCTAAATGACTTATCCTCGGCAACATCACCAAAGATGTTGTCATCCTTATACAAACTTGCAAACATGAGCTAAGTCTGGCTCACTTAGTGTGTCCTTCGAGGCACAATTCCTAGGTTCACAGCTCACGCTATCACTTTGACCGGAACCTCTTTCGTCTAGGCTTACTCCTAGGGAAGCCAAAGGGGGTAGACCTTAGTTACTAGATGTGTTAGAGTTAGGTTCTAGGAGTTAATTTTAATTTGTTAAGGTTAGGGGGGATTCTAATCCTAAGATGCTAAGGCAACAATGCAATATGCAAGGGTTAG
>JASDQU010509740.1:12961-24648 GCA_032191745.1 Picea mariana
CCATGTTTGGACTTTAGCAATTAAAATTGTTGTTTTAGACTGATTGGCACTCCGGGTGGACAAACCCATGGCTAAAGTTATTTGACTGAACTGAAACTTGGTCCATGGATGTAGGGGGTGCTATTCCATTTATTTTGAGCACAAATACCCCTATCAAAAATGCACAGACCTAGTTTTTACAATTATTGCTCAAAAATAATTAGTTAATTAAATAATTAAACCTCCAAACTTAGTGAAATTTAATTAAAAAAAAATTAATTAAAAAAAATTGACTTAGACTCGATAGAATTTCGCAAAACTTTCTAATATGTCTTGCATGGTCATTTACAATGATTTCCTTATATAGTTACCAAAACATAAGCCCACTGGAACGTTGTTTACCACTTTGGAGGAATTATTGCAAGTGTGAAGGAAAAACTCAAGGGAAATCAATAAGGCTGAAAAACTCAATTGATAACCTGAGGATAAAAAACCCTCGATGAAAGGAACTCTCCCAGTGAACCGATCCCAAGGTAAATGACCTGGACATGACTCATGCAGACCTATTACATTATTAACCCACGCAGGGTTGCGGAAATTCCAATTACAAAATAAAGTGTTGGGGCCAAACATTGCCGTGTAGGACCAAAAGTATTTGACAACATGGCATCTGATGATGCATCTCTTCATGGCACATGATTTGACCACCTATGTTGGAGAGGCGGTCAACAGACCCCAAACCGCTTGTGTCTGTGCCCGCAATCACGTGGTCATCACCAAGGTCACATCAAGAGAGGGGGCTTATCAAACAGAAGGAGCTAACGCCTAACACTCTGAGTTTTCGCAGTAGGGAGAAATGGAAGGTCGTGGGTGCCCTTAAACCTGCACCAAGAGATCGAAAGGTTATGTGTTTAACTATAGAGCGAGACCATAAGGTCTCAGAGAATTGTTTGGCTTCAGAATTGGAGATCCTCGACCAGGAAGTCAGACTGGTTCCCTGGCCTTCCAATTAGGAACCATGAATGGAGATTTTATCCTTTAAGAAAAGAGAAAAAATTTATTCCTCGTCATGGGTGTGTTACACTGGGGATGCTACAAATTTATATCATAATTAAAACAGAGCATAATTGTAGTAGCATGCCCCGGCTTGGGTGGTTAATCACATCACATGGGCAATGACCTCAGAATGGTATGCTATGTTATCAACAGTTTTCAAAGTGGAATGAGCCGTAATAGCAGGCATATGTGCATTATTGGTAGAATCAGGAACAACATTCACAGTTGATATGCTATGTATCTCAAGACAGTAGATCATTCTGCAGCTCGTCGCCCAAATCCTTCTTAGGTTCCTCTGCTTTACCAGCTCCAGTTGCAACCATTGCAACATTTGCAGCTGCGTTAATGAATGGCAATGTAAAAGTTATTCTTTCTGGAGAAGGTTTTGGAGAGTCCCTTATGAAATTAATCCACTTTCCCTTTTTTTTAAGAAGAGGATGACCAGGGAATAGGGATGTTATGTGACCATCAGGGCCAATTCTGATAGTAAAAGATCAAATGTTGGGAAGTCACCACTCTTGACACATAAAATCCATGTCTTTGCAAGTTGCCTCAAACTAGTTTTCATAATCTTCTGCTACAGCCTTTGCAGAAAGGGGAATCATAAACAGAATAAACATGACCTGGAATCAATGGCACCTCTTGACTCTAAGGTTGGATTCTGAGAGTTTCTTTGGGTTCTCAATGCCTAAAAACTTACAAGCAACCTCTTCTGCAACTCAAGCTATGAAAACAGTCCATGGTCAAATTGCACTCTTAAAGCATTATTTTATTGAAAGTCAAAGGCCCATTTAAAATTATGCTTTGCCCAAACGCAATTCTATTGGATTGTCTTGCATTTAAGTTGTATAGAATTTCAAGACGTTGACTAAAAGTAGTAGGATCCTTGAGTGATTGAGACATTTTAATCAATGAAAACAACCATCTGCTATCTAGAACACCTGACACTTGGCGAAAATGTTGATGGATCCTGAAAAACATAGGTCAAATCCATTCACATCCTAGAAATACAGGAGCAAGAAGTTTATGATGCTTGAAATGCAATGAATGCAGAAACAGTGAATTTAAGATGCAAGTTGATTCGATAATGCAAATGTCAAAGATTAGAATGAAGCAAAATAATCAAGTATGCACCTAAAAGGAATCAATCGAATAATCCACGAGCAATCATTTATTAAGCTCAAAAAAGTAAGGCCTAAGAAACACAAAGCATAATTTTGAAAGGATGGATTTCAGAATTTAAAAAAAAGGTCCCCCAAGTTGGTAGACTCGGGGGCTGTTGAGGCCTCAACACAAGGCATGACTAATTTGTCTAAAACAAAGTCAACCTTGATCACTCCAGACATATCACAGAGACAAATTGCATAGTACATGGATTATTGGCCTTTGAACCAACAAACTTAGTTCTCTTCCCAGCCCATCCACATTTAGCCAATTTTTTGAGTTTGCCTAGAAGTAGTGTTGGGCAGAGTTGAAGTTGCTTGTGGAACTGTTAAATAAATTAGTTTCAACAATAACGCTGAAAACTATATGAAGTAGATTCATGGCCTCATAAAAGTGAGCTGGAAATTTCAAATTGGGTAATTTTTTTAAATTTCTACACAAAAAGGCATTACATTGATTAGAATCATATGCCTTATTGCTCAAGGAAGGTTTTGAGAATAGGGCTTTTCAATAGAGTGACATCAATTTGGAATATGGAAAAACGTTAAAAGACATGTATTTGGAATATGTTAATTTCAATTTAATTTCCACTGCACCTATTGACAACATTTAAATTTTTCATTCAGTCTTGATTCTAATTTGCATCTGTAGTGTATCCTTCCATATGCAACAATAGCCACTTATCAAAGGAATTTTTTGGGGTTTACGACTCCCTATTGATTGACAGAATCAAGTCAATTGTGTACTACAAAAATCCTTATGTGCTTGGAGAAATCTAATGTAGTTCACAATGGATGCCACAATGGTTAGGAAGTGAGAATGGAAAAACAACAATCAATGTATTAATGGCAGAAATCAACTTCTGGTTTGAATGATTTCTGGCATGATGGTGCTTGAGAAATGTTGAAAACAGAGCTCCATTTAGGCCAAGACTGATTTATGGCAAGTGCATCTCTGAAAACACGATTTGCAAATAAAGTACTTGGTTGAATTCAATGGAAAAAGACGCAAAACAAACACTCAAAAAGATAGATGAGGATTTTGTGTATTGCTATAGGTTTTTATTGTCATAGCGCCTATCAAAAGAGATGACATTGAAAATGCCCCAAAAAAGTTGTAACTTGTTAGGTCGTAGTCGTTGTTGTTGGATCTCAGCATTGCTAGGAATGTTGGAGATTACCGAAGTTGTAAGAAAGATGGGCTCAGATTTAGATAAACGACAATATAGATGACTTTTAGAGAAATACTAGTTGGTTGAAGGGAAAAATCAATCAAGAAACAATGTTGAGGGTGTACATAATATGAAAATTATAACCAAAAATAACCTATTGTGATTGATAACACTACTATTAAAGTTGTTATGAAGCAATTCATTCAAAGAGGTAGACTAGAAGTTGGGAAAACAAATTAGATTTTGGTGTAATAATGCCAAGTCTAAGAACAATAGGGAGAGGCCTCATGTTCAGGGTCTAAGAATCAAGAACTAAATTATTAATTGTATGCAAAACTAGAGACAAGATCATCTAAAATAATTAAATATCCTATGCCTCCTAACTATGATCACCCATGCTCAAACAAATCATTTGGACAGAGAAGTAGCTACCAATATGCAGAGGTGTTGAAGCTATTGTGCTTATAGATATGGCCTCTAATCGCAAGGCTTTAGTACTCAAATTGATGTGGGTTGTGTTAGCGTCAAAAGTCACTCCTGGATTTCTTGTAGGAGCAAAGCCCAATGCCCATCAGTTTTATGTCACGATTTGTTTAATGAGGTGATCGGATGGGTAGAGATTCAAGAAACTATAGCTTTAACTCAGTAAACCGGATCTGGTATGCAGAAAGCAAGGGAGGTCTTGATCCAACTTCTGTCAGTAAATGGATTAAAGGGGGGTAGAAGGAAGACTTGTGAGAAAGGTGAGCAAGACTGCCTCGGGCGACAGGCCTTCGAAAGCTTGGGGAAGAAAAACTCAGAAACCAAGATCCTCTTGGTCCAGAGCTTCAAGGAGCTGAAGGGTGACTCGACTGGATCTTCCAATTCCAAGTCGTTCAGCACTGAGAAAACACCAAAACTGATTATAAACGCTGCTACTGTTGCAGTGATCCAACCTACATCATCCTACAACAGCGCAACTCGACTGGATCCTCCAATTCCGAGCTGTTCTAACACAGTAAACAAAGAGATGGGAAAAGAGGTTGACATCCATACAGTAAGAAATCTCAAATGCCTTATACATTAACCAGAGCGAACAACGCTTCATCAAAACTTTACAATCGGGAGCCTTGCTTAACCATCGATCCTTACAAAAATGGCGAAAACTCCTACATATACTCAAAACAACAACAACAAAAACAAGACGTTGCATTAAAAAACATTGTGTCTGCATGTCTTCTGACAGTATGCACATGCAGACTGGACGATCGTGCGCCTATGATAGACGCCATCTTAACTGCGCGTGGCTCCAGCAAGGGGAGTAGCTGAGCCATTAAGTGTTGAGTTAGCATTTGCAGACCTCCTCTGGCTAATCGAGGACCAGGCATGGCCTCTTTGGAAAAAATGGTACATAGGACCCTCCCGAGCAGATCGTTGGCCATGCTCTCCATATCTTGCACTTAATGCATGAGGAGAGGTCTCAACCACCCCTTCTTGCCTTCATTTACTCCAAGCGAAAACCAGGCTCGAGGTTGGGTCCGATGGCAACTGGAGGTCGCGACGGGCCTCCCTGTGACTGAAAACCCGACGCCTTTGGCCCCCTTTGCGCGGCTCTTTTATTTCCCAGGTGACCACGGGCTGTGACCCTGCGTTTACTCTCAAAGGAGCATTCGGCATTCGCGAATAGGGAGGGGCTGATCCTTTCTCGTTGGAATCGCGATGGGCGAAAAGGCGAGGGGTCTAATCGCACACCACGCGTCCGCTGGATGGACGGCTGAGGGAGCTTCATGACGCTGCGGGCCCGACCTTCGTCCCTTTCGGGGTTCGGGGTTTCAAGATGTGAAATGACGAGGAGCGCTTACCCCTCGAACTCTCGAATGCCGACATGGCACGGATGTGCACCGCGTGTCCTCAAGATGCATGGCCAAAATAGCATTCGTTATTTAGAAGGGGGCCGCCCTCATTCACGAGCTCGCTTGACGTGACCTGACGCTAAGACCGTGGGCTCGGCTCCAAAGGTGCTTTCGACGTTTCACCGATCGACGATTTCAGCTGTAAAGAATGGGAGGCTCTTTGTCTCCCGAAACACCGATCCTCGATACGCCGACTGGCCACCACCTGTCCCAATTGGATCGGATGACCCAGATTCACCTTGAACTATGGGCACTCCCTTTGTGCTAAATCCTGGGCAACTTGACAGCCCTTAAAACCCAATGACCATCGATTTTCTTTGTAGATGAGTCTCGGCTGCTGTCAATAAAAATTTGCCCGCTTGCTTGACTCGTAGACGGAAAAGGGATTATCTCGTGCTGCGCTCGGGCGCTTCTCGTGCAACCTGCAGACCTGGGTGCTCTCGAGCCTAGGACAAGAATTTTCGCTAACAGGTTGGAGATGGAGAAAAATTAGAATAACTGAACTAAACTTCCAAGGACACCAAGAAGTGCCAAAAACTTGCTAAAAGAATAGAATTGTATTCCCAACTCTGGGTGACCGTATAAAGGGAGAAGAGCACCCTTGAGTAGAAATCGAAGCTCTGCATGAGAGTTACGTGTAATTGTACACATGTTTGCAAATGATTGAAATAAAATAGATTGATCTTTTACACTTGGGATGTGTATTTAGTAATATGTATGGATTATTAATCAGTTTACCTATGATATCATAATATTATTGGATATCCAAGCTATTGAGTATAAAATCTTGAATGGTATATTATGTTCCATTGTATTTGCTTTGCATGTATATTCATATATGTACTTTCATATATGTCATGTACAGAGATGCATTATCCAAAATTCTCTAAAACATTAGCATATTTGTCTTTATACTCTGTAATTTAGCTCAAAACAGGGATCACCATACAGCAAAATATCAAAAGAATGTGAATAAAGTTATTAGAGAACTCTGAGCTTGGACTATGATTTAGACAATCTAAGCCACAAGCCAGTCAACCTAATGTGCAGTTATCTCAAAATTTCTGTGAGTTTACGAAAAGTTTCAAGAATCAAAAACATAAATCCTCTTGTGACAAAGCCAATCTAGTTCAAAATATGAATAAAAGAAAATGGATTCCAAGATGTGTAACTTTTTAACTAAATTAAGCATGTGAAAAGAGTTATTCAAAACTAAAATTTGTAAAATAGCATCTTTACATATTCACATTTACAAATAGTGACTAATTTCAGTTGTCATGTTTCAAATTTAGAAAACTTGACCCTTTCCTTCATTAATGCCAACGTGGGTAGGAGATAGCTAGAAAAGCTATCCTTGACCCTTTCCTTCATTAATGCCAACGTGGAAATGAGATAGCTAGAAAAGAATATTAGAGCAAAACATCCATAAAGAGATTGAACTAACCAACTAATACTTCTACAATTTTAAGATATACTTTCATAAAAACAAGATTAAGAAAGGGGCTAATGAGATCTTATCAATGATATATTACAACATTCCATAGAATCTATGCCTTTAGATAGTCCATCAGAACAAATATTAGCAAAAAGCTGATTATGCCACTGTCATTTCCAGCGTTAGTGCCCGAACTAGCACTCACTCCCGAACTAGCATTCACTCACCATTTTCTGTTGAATATTAGGTGCAGAAATAAAAACGACATGCATAGAAAATAATTTCACTCAACAACAAACAAACAACACTCCTGATTTACCCTAAAGAAAACCTCAATCAAGGAAAAACTCCAACAAAATTGCTTTGTTTTATTATTCACAAAGGCAGAATACAAATCCTTGAACATGTAAGCCAAACACTTACATTACAAAGGTTTCCTTACCGTGTTTTCTCTCTCCCACCTAGGTCGTTGAGCACATAGTGGTGAATAATTGTTCTCTTTGACTACTTTCCAAGATCTTCGTCCAAAATGGTTGCCCTTCTATTTTGTCTCTTTGCTCTTTAATAGAGTTGTTCAAAGATACGGTCAAATAAGATCATACGTATCAACTCATTAAGTGATTTGGTCATTATTATTAAGGTCTACTTTATCAACGTTGACTGTATCAAACCATTAAGTGTTGTGTTTTATAAAGCTATTAAAGACAACACTAATCAACTATTTTAATCCTTAGTTGACTTTACATTAATTTCCCTTAACTCGCTCTCCAAGGCATGACTAATTTGAATAAGGCAAAGTTAACTTTTCTCACTCAAGACATATCACATGTACATATTACATATTACACGGATTCTCGGCCTTCAAACTAGAAAGATTAGTTCTTCTTCCGGCCGATCCACGCTTTGCCTATTTTGTCTTCTTATCCCCATGAGACTAGGCTTGGTTTTTTGATCCATTTCAAATCACACCTCCCCGTTTTGGAGCTTTTGGGCTCTACAAAATATCAACTATGAAGAAGGTGGAAGCGCACAGCTCCCAGCGTTTTCTCTAAGTCCTCTTCCTCCTTCTATTTGAAGGTACTCTTCTTCTTGTTTATTTTTATTAGTTTCTTTCCCAAACCTGTTTGATCTTTTTCTTTGTGTGCCTTTATGAAAGAGGTCCCACCACCATTGACCATGCAATATTTGTTCTCTTTTGTAAAGAGTGCATCCCTATCCCATAGAAGGGCTTTCAAACATCACATCACATGCATCAAGTGGTGCTACATCACATTCCACCTCATCAGAAAAAAGAACATTTATGGCACACTTGACTTTACAACACCTTGTGATCCTCGTAACAAAATTCTTCTCCAACCAGCCAAATTAACATGGTTGTGAATGTTCATATGTTTATAATCAAAGTTCATATCAATTAGAGTAGTATAAATTAGATTGCATTGAGGACCACTATCAAAAAGAGCATTGACTTCTTGTTCTTCACTTGAATCTTAATATAGAAGAGTGCATTCTTTTCTTCACTTGTCCTTGGCTCTTGAAATATATCACGACCAAGGTTTTCATCCACATAAAAGCTATCTTCTATATATGTACCTTATGTCTCAATAATTATCATTGCTCACTTCTTGGACTTGTACCATTTCGGCTACAATTCCATATGAAGTCGTTGGCGCTTTTCATTCATGTATCCATCTGGATCATAATGTTTACAGTTATTTTTGGGATCTTTTCCGTTTGGACCGTGGCTATAGCTTTCCTACCTTTATTTGGGGGTGCCTCCTCTTGATTCTTTTGTTGCCCCATTTTCATGCCCAACTCGATATAGAGATCTTTCTTGCGTGCTTCATCTATGCTTTTAACACTCAAAAGTTCCAAACACCTTCATATATGGCCATCTAGACCTCCAAAGTACTTCACTACTACCGCAAGTTCTTCCAATGAGATGCCCAACATGATGGCTTGTTTTTAAAACTCAAACATGTAATCTTGAACACTTTTTCCTTGCTCTTGCTAATAATACTGCCATCTCATGTACTAAACCTCTTCATAGCCTATGGGATAGAATTGTGATTTGATCAATTCCTTGAAGTGTTCCCATTTAATCACCATGGAATTCTTGCCTAAACACAAAGCATCTAAATAACTCTCCCACCAAATCAAAGCATGTTCAGACATATTTAAACAAGCATCTTGTGACTTCTATCTACTTTAGCTACCTATTGAGTTTCTTCAACATCTATTTGTCCATCATAAGAGGGTATTTCTAGTTTTGCTTCCAACTTGAATGGAAGCATTCAAAGATTAAAGAAAATAACTATTATCACTAGATATTATAGGCTTCTTACCTTCAGTGTTCTCATGGATAGTACCTTCTTCTTCATAATGGGATTGTGTTGTACGTTCTTCTTCCTTCTTGTGCTTTGTTTCCATACACTACCACACTGTCTCAACCAATGTTGCTATGTTTTTCTCCAACTTAATGATTCTAGTTCTTGAGACTTTTGAGCCCTTTTTTCATGTGAAGACCCCACCATTTTTGGCTAGCTACTCCTCTCTATTCTCGGTAGCAATGGTTCACCACTCTCCTCGTCTTCACTAAGTCTTCACCATACCCGTTCAACGAACAACTTGCTCTGAAACCAATATGATCTATAAATTGTTGAAGCTAGACATTCATCAAAAAAATATTTGAAGAAAGATGATCATTCTATCATCATTTCTAGTGTTAGTGTCTGAACCATTACTCATTCACTCCATTTGTTGTTGAATATCATGCATAGGAATAAAAAGGACATACAAGGAAAATTATTTAACTCGACAACAACCAAATAACACTCTTTATTTACCCTGGATAAAACCTCGATCAAGGAAAAACTCTAGTAAAATGCTCTAATTTATTATTCACATAGGAATACTACAAATAATTGAACACATGAACCAGACACTTACATTACAAAGGTTTCCTTACAATGCTCTCTCTCTCTCTCTCTCTCTCTCTCTCTCTCTCTCTCTCTCTCATGCACACCTGGATTATTGAGCACACAATGGTAAACAATTATTCTCTTTGACCACCTTCCAAGATCTGCATCCAAAATGGTTGTCCTTATACTTTCTCTCTRCTCTTTTTAGATTTGTTTAGAGACATGATCAAAGGTATCAACTCATTAAGTGCTTTGGCCTTTATTATTTATGGCCCACTTAATCGACTTTGACTATATCAAAGTTCAAACCATTAAGTTCCTTGTTTAAGAAAGTTATTAAAGATAACATTAACTAACTATTTTAATCACTCACCAACTTTACATTAAATTTCCTTAATTCACTCCAATAGACATAACTAATTTCCTGAGACAAGTTCAACTTTGATCACTCGAGACATATTGCATATTACATGAATTCTTGGCCTTTAAACCAATGAACTTAGTTCTTATTCCATCCCATCCACAATTCATTAATTTTTCCTTCTTATCCCCTTGGGACTAGACTTGGCTCTTTGATCCACTTCAAATCAACATACTTCACTAAGAACTCATCAAAGATATTCAATTTTTTCCAAAGGTAGTCCAGAATCAAAGTCAAACTTGTTACCTCCCCATGCCTAGGGGTAACTAGAGGAGATCATGTCTCACAACCCACAATGAAGACAACGATCACGACGATGATGATGATCAATATATCCACTCATGGCAGCCCAACAACCCCTCTCAGATGCCTCTCTCACTCTTGATAGACAAAGCTCATCACATCCAATCAACACAGTCTTTGGGAGATGGTGAGTCAGCATCATCACGAGGTACATTAGCCCTTTTTTCATATGAAGTGTTGTGATTAATATACTAGGCATGTGAATGAGGATCGTTGGTTGAAGTTGGGTAATGAATCATAAGCTCAAGAAGTTATGTGTGTTTCCTTGTTTCACCTTGGTGGCCATCATTTTTACTCTGGTCCCATGTTGTCACCCCCAAGGAAAAGGGGTATTATTTGGGGGCCATCACAAGCGTAACGTTCCATTTACCCACCATACTTAACACTTACCATCCTGGAGCCTATCACAGTGTACTAAACTTCGATAATGGGTCATGGTTCATTCTCTCATGAGAAGAAGGGCTAGAATGTCGAGGTTGATGCAATTGCTAGTAAAAAATGATAAAGAAAGAATATTATGAAAGAAGGAAAGAAATGTATAACAAGAAAATTTAAAATCCATAGTCCATACTTGAGATCTACCCTTTTTGCGTTCACCCCAGTCTTGAAGCAATGAATGCTAATGCTTGAAACCTTATAAAGGGGACTTGCAAATCAATAGAACGACAAGATAAAATGCAAATTAAGGGGTTAGGAAAAAATTAGCACCTAGAAATGGGTAACTCAAGAGCAAGTGCACCCTCTACAAAGGAACTCGTAGAAATGGACCAAATGATTTCATAAGCCATGAAGTAAGCCCAACGCGTTTCACTATCACACTTACTCTTGAAGAGTTCTTTTATTTCCTGCTTCCCTCGAGACTTATCCCTCTACTTGCGTCTTTTCTTTCTTGCTTTGGTTGGCACACCCAATAGGGTCTGATGATGGTCCTCCCATACTTAAACTTTCCAACTTGCATAAAGTCTTCAGCTAATGTGAATTTTCAAGGGGATACTTGATGTGAATTGTTTATGTGGTTTCTATGTTAAGTAACGACTTACTTTATATGATCTAAGGATGTTATACCTTGTGAACATTGGTCCTACTTGATTCCATAACTTTGGTTGATTGAAATGCACCTGACATGGTTCTTTGAAGGACATCCTATGCTTTCACCCAGGGCATTGTGCATTTATTTGCATGATATGGCACATGTGATGCAGAGCATTGAGTCATTTGATGGCTTGACATACTCAGACACAGGCCCTCACATCTTCTATACCTTGGACGATGGACAGATGGGCTTGCATTTGACAAATATGGTCATGATGTCACACATGTGGGCAGAAATCCCACACTTTGGACA
>JASDQU010509740.1:40772-58524 GCA_032191745.1 Picea mariana
GGCTGCTTTAACAAAAGCAGATAAAGAAAGCACATAAGCTATTTTTTGTTTTCTCTTTATTAATCTAAGATTAAATAGAAAAATATACTATGAAACAGGAGTATGTGGACGGTCAAAGCCAGACCATATATTAGAGTTTCGAAGACAAACAAACGACAAAAAAGAATGAACTAACATATTAATGAGTTAATCGGCACGCATCCAACATCTGTATGATTATAGAATGTCCAGCCAGCCTGTCCAAGAGACAAATCTGCAATGAACCTTGAAACTGTTCGGAATAAATGCAAAATAGTATATTGACTGTTGAATTTTAATGACAGAACGATGAGATGCAAATAATCGTTGTAATAAATGTGATTGCAAGCAATTACATTTAAGATAAATCTAACTGTAACAATATGCTTTTAATCATTCAACAAAATTAAAGAAAAATCTTATCATTTGGGTTGAACGAATGACCACTCTTTTCAATATCTAAAGCATCAAAATGTGGACGATATTTTAACGAAATTATCCCAATGCCATAATAAATTGTGAAGACAAAAGCTATCAACAACTATTGATTTATCAGGATAAACAAACCATAAACGAAAACAACATTTATAGAGAGCTAAAGCCGAAATGTAAATATATGTTCCGTCCAAATTCGTGAATAAATTGTCCACCTTCAGCCCCAGGCCAAGATATCATGATTACAAAAATACGAGTTTTTAAAGGGTTTAGAAAAGCTAACTGTCTTATCTTGTGGGATAAGATTATATTTCCACAATGATCTGCTGATTACAAAATAGAGGGGAATATAACCACTCCATATCACACTCAATCTCTAAAAACTAAAAAGAGTTTGTTCCTATTTACACAAAAAATGAGCCACGGATATGGCTAATAAACCCAAAAATGCTTCATATCATTTGGTCACCATAAATTGCCAGATATCCTGAAAGAAAAAGATGAAATAGAGAAATTCAGATATACATTTAACCAATATCTTCTAAATTTCGAATAAGAATAGACTGGCTACAAAATCTGTTGATTCTGTAGCTAGTCTTATTTTAGCAACGAAATCTAATTTATTCTATAAACAAAGATGTAACACAATTTAAGATAAAAACAAATATTTACCTTTAACTGGAAAATCAATTCGATTTACAGGATCTCAGAATTGACCACTGTTGTTACACTCTCGACATTCTTCACTATTATGTTCCCAGTCGTTTTCAAACGTTTGCTTTGTCTCTAAACAATGGACTTTAGTTTATGATTTTCATCTGTTAGTGAGTCGACCTGATTTGTAAGGGTTTTGATTTGCGATTGTAAAATGGGTATGTCTATGTAATATTTATCAGTCCAGAACAAACAAATTTCACATTGTGAATCTGTGACAGTCGTTTGAGAATACCCACGGTCGTGTGTCGGAACGTCTCCACTGTTGCCTATGGGTTTCTTATCAAACTTGATACCTGGAAATCCTTGAAAGTGCTTCAGGCAGGGTGGCAAATTATCCACGAAATTGTAAGCCTGGTCGAGACCTGTTTTGAGGGAAGGAGGGTCTTCTTCGGCCAAGAATCTCTCGATCTCTAAATCGAAGCTCTCATGGATCTCGATTGTTTTGATCGAGCTCACATGAGAGTTTGGTTTATTTCGAAGTTTCCTTGAGATCAACCTACCTGCCCTTTTATTTTTAAACCCTAAATCGATATCACCTTTAGATGGTTTGCACGTAGGCCTGTTTGCGTTCTTAGCAGAGGCGTTAGGATGGACGTGTTGTTTATGGCTTTGCTCAGCCACTTTTTGGTCGAGTATAGGCTCACTGAGGGTGGCCGTAACACGGGCCTCTGTAGATGAAAGAACCGCTCTGGCAGGGACTATGGTTTCCTCTATCATGGGTTTGTCAACCTCTACAGTGTTAGAGTTAACGAAACAATTTCGGGTTAGGAAGGCATTCCAATCATCATTTTGTAACTTCAATTGATGTACCAATAGTATCTTTATCAGACCATGGTGAAACAGGCTGGAATTCAAACGTTGTTTCTTATACCTTTTCATCATTTTATACAGGCTTCTCCACAGGTAATAGGGCATATTTAATTGAAATCTGATGAAATTCATCAACAAACGTATGTGATATAGAAAAACAAAACCAAAGCGGCCCTCACATGTCACGAATTGTCTCAGGATTGCTAGCAAACCATGCCATTGGGTTTTCAACAAGGACATAGGCATACCTTTATCACAGCAGTTGATTTTCCTGGATGTGAAGAACAGGCTCCACGGAACCTCCTCGACCTTGGCGTTTTTAAACCACTTATGCCCACTCAAAGGAAGACATGTTGCTTGTCCTAAAAATTCCTCTGTGACCTCGACCTGAATGTCTCCTACCTTGGCTCGGCATCCATCAAAAAAAAGGGAAAATTCATGAGCGGTTCGCAAGTTAAAACCCTGGAATTTCTCAAGAAAAACAAGCCATCCTTGACCCTCGAGATCCTCCCTTGCATCATCACACAGGAGCAGGGTTTGAGAACCATTGGGTTCAATCCTGACCACCGGGGCCATGGGAATTTGAAAAGCAGACAATAAAACACAGTGAGTATGGAAGGTTTCTAGGAGAAGACCAGAGCAATACTTCAGACCCAAAACTCATCAATACCCTAGCACGTATGAACAGAGGTTCTTCAATACCAAATGAAAGGCGTTTTGTGAAATGAATGCCAGGAGTACATGCGAAACCTGAGACTTAGCTCGAAGTGATGGGCTTATCGTCGTCGGACTGCCACCTCCCACAAGGTACAGGCCACGACCATGTTCATTAAAACTTTATCATTGCGCAACAAGGTGGGTTTGGTTTCTAAAGTTCAGGAGAGGAAAAATTTTGTAAACCAAAATGTAGTGACAAGGATAGGCATGACCAAGAGCCACAAAATATATATCATGGTTTAAATTAAATGGATCCTTGGTGATTCAAATAACAACCCAAAGCATGCTTCACATTTGAGGAGTCAATAAAGAAGATGAGTTTCATAGCAAGAAAAAAAAATCTTTATTAACAAAACTGTGGAGCCATCTACCTTTCATAATCTTTAAATAAAGCGGTAATACAATCATAGGTTTTGATGCTTCGTTCATGCTTTCAATCATGAACGAAGCATGAAAACAAAAACACTAGGAATAACTGAAAGACCACATTTGTAGTTTCAAAAATTGCTTATGAAGAACAATAGTCATATGACCCCAGGTAAGCAGCTACATAATTTATTATTTGATGCTTCAAAAAGTTGAAAATATGTAGGGCGGCCAACGCAACTATGATAAATGAATAATCAAATTGGGTTGTTACATTATTCATCATATCTCATCATTAGGATCCATTCCGCACAACTTGTCTTTGGTTTTGTTGCATTCAGATGATTTTCGTAATTTTGAGTTATTATTGAGCATATTTTAATTAAATTCAATAAAGATGTCATTTTGAGCATAATATGTGAAGAAACACCTTAGTGTAATAGCTCATCAAAATCAAAAGGAAGATAACTACAGGATAAGATGATGAAAAGTGACTTTCAGTAGCTGGGAGAAGCCATAAGGACAAATTAATCATTTTTTACAATAAAAAAATTAATTAATTAATAAAGTGATTTTATGAAAAAATATTAAAAGTAAAATAAAAGTCACTTGGAGATAAAAGGTGAACAAAGGTATAAAAGAGAGATAGGGGCTTCTATTCTCTCATTATGTTGGTTGATATTTTGATGTCTGGCTTCTTATCTAGAGAGCCCATGGTACTTGAGGGTTTTGAGGGTTTTAATTGAATAAACCCTAGAGATCAGCAAGGAGGTGAAAAATACCTTTGATCCAGGTCTAAGCTTGGCCAAGAAGGTGAAAGATTCATCCCTCGCCATTCTAGTTCAGTTCCATTTCAGTTTCAAAAACAGTGAGTAAGCAGTGCGCAGATTTGGAGTCATTCTACAGAACTAGGGCGTGTTATCCCCTAGCCTAAGGATAACTAAGGAGATTATGACTCGAGGCCCACAGGTTCTAGAGATGGAGTACCGAGAGCCATATTGAATTGAGCCTAATGTTGGAGAGCCCATCTTTCTTCTTCAGTGCCTCCACCTTGTCAGCAGCAGCAGCATCCATCCCATCGGCCTGGTCCATCAACAGCAGTGGGTCTTTCTCCATGAGGTAATGAGTCTGGGTATCATGGTATGTGTCACTCTGACTCTCAAAACATTTGAATGTGTGCATTTAATTCTTTTTACTTCTGACGTGTGCGTGGACCTTATGTCTTTCCACTTGTACACACCTGGGGGGAATGATAGGATGCCCTAGCAAGTTGGTTCCCATAGGGTTTGATTTTCCACTGGGTGAGTTCATGAAAGGTCATCGTCCATTCCCACCATACTTATCACTTTTCATCTTTTTCCCTCTCATCCATCCCATACATTGGTTCGGGCATTAGGTTTACCAAGCTAGCAAAGGGGTTGTACCTTACCTTGTGGGAAGAAGGGGATAAAGGCCCAGGGGGTAAAAGTAGCTAGCAAAAATCCAAAACAACAAAACCTTCATATGCTTCGCCCAGGAACCCCCGAGAAAGCAATAAAATGATTCTCAACAAGAAATAGAGGGACCCATAAAAAAATCAAGACCTAGTTGGAGGATAGGGGGTCTCATCACAAGCCAGCCTATTAGGTCCATGGGCATGTAGCGGTATGACACTACCATTCAATTGGTCACCGCGCCAGGGTAGTGGCTCTTGGTGGCATAGCCAAGAGAAAGGGGGTCTCATCACGAGCCAGCCTTCTCATCTCCATGAAATGTTTGTGGGTAACATTGTCACCATTGGTCACCACTCCAAGGCAGTGTCCCCTAACTAGTCTCTTAAAAGAAAAAACAATAAGATAAAAGGCATTGAATGGGCTTGGAAACATTTGCATCCATGACAAGGTGCAACTCACCCTCTTCAGAGGCACCCACAAGTAAGCCATACATTCCATGTCATCACTGCACCCATTGCTCAAACATCCCTCACCACCTCATCCACTTACATGGCCTTGATTTGTCTTCACCTGGTAACATCCCACGTCCAATGAGAATTAGCCCAATAAGACCTCTTGGCATCCTCTCTAAACCTGGCTTGTAGAATGGCATAACGTATTTGAACACTTGTCTAGGAAAGGGGGGTTTTATGCACATGTTTAAATAACTTGATTATTATATGTGATTGACATTGCTATGATCCCTGTGACTTATGAGCCCATGGAGAGCGTACTTCTTCTTGTTGCAGGTCCACGCTCGACGGACAGGTATACATGGGGAGATGATTACTTCGAACCTTCATAGGGATAAAATCCCACCATATGGATGTTGAGACCCCAGCCAAGCACAGAGATAAGTCAGAGGCTTGCACCCGAGAAAGAGTAGGACGTTCCACCAGAGATAGCCTGGCAGGCCTAGACCCAGGGAGGCCTTTCCCTCCTACTATGATGTTGGCCTTGAAAGGCCCATGACGTCACCTATGTGACCCTTGACGTCACCAGGGTTTGATGGACACTTTGGAGGCAGTTATGTGGCAAGTGGCACGTGTGGCTTGGTCCAGAGGCCTTGGGAAGCCTAAAGTTTTGCTCCTGGAGGCCAACGTTTCACCAGAGAGGCCTAACATCACCCTAAAGAGGCATGGTGTCACCTATTCTATTTGATTTAGGGTTTAAATTGTCGTTTTTATGTAAACACTGGATATTACATGTAAACTGGCCATGTCAGCCTTTTTGACTTAATACTTTGTAACTGTATAAATAAGGAAAAAATTACTCTTATTTTTCATCATCTTTCACTCACACTTAAGTGAGATCTGAAATTTACGCCTTAATTAGGGTTTCTTGGCTGAAATTTAGTGTGTGCTTCTTGAAGGAAGCTATTTTTGGAGTATTTTAACATTTTTCTTGGTGGAAGTGTTCAACTAGGCTTATTGCTAGATGATTCTTGGTCAATGTAAGTAAATTTTCTGCAATTCTTCTTGATTGAATGGTTATGGTTGTATTTATCTTGCATGTATTCTAAGATTATGAAATTGCTAGCTTAAAACCCTAGGAGGCTAAAGCACATGTTATTGTTCTTGCCTTAATAACTTTCACCTACTAGATTATGCTAGAAAACCGATTTTCTTGAAGCTTTCTGTTAAGGGCCTTGCCATTGAAACACCCTAGCACCTTTTGCTTCATATAGTCGTCATATACTTCATCTTTGAGCTAAAGAAGGAGAAAAACCGCTAGGACCTAAGGTTACCTACTTCCTAGTGGCCATTTTCCCCCTAAGGTCTAGTGATTGAAGCCTTGGGCTACCAACACTTCAGTCATTAACCTTCTTGTCTCTAGCTCTCTTATTATCAATTTGTTCCTTCAAGATTTATGCTGCTAAAAGAGACTCCATTTACCCTAAAAACACTGATCTAAGCCTTACAATTGAGTGATTGATGAGAGCCACCCTCAAAACTTTTACCTTAAGCTCTCTACTAACTATTCCTAACCCTAGAATAAACTAATTTATTAACCTACTTGTTGTTACAAAAGTAGTCTACAACCATCTATTGCAGCACTAAAAGCACCTAAAAGCAATTGAAAAGTTGATTAATACACCGCCTAATGAGCTTCTGACAAATGCTAGTACTTTGTTAATTATTGAGTAATTATTCTTGGTCATTGTGAAGCCATTTCAAGGGATTTATTGTGAAGCTATTATCTTATAAACATTGTTGTTATAAAAATATGTTTGCTTCATCATATATCAACTATTTCTTTTATTGATAAAGTCCATGGTTTTATGAAGTACTAACAACAATTTGTGCTTGCAAAAGATATATTTTTTGTTGCTTTGTTCTGGGCAGGTACATCAGAATACTTCATTACTTCATTGGTTAAAATCGTGAGACTTTCTAATCAGTGTGACTTGTGAGAGGGGATAATTTTATAGACACTTTAACCAAGTTCCCTTATCAAACCTCCAAGTCACTGGGGACGTCTCCCCTAGGCCATCAACCTTAAATAGAAAAATGTATCATGTTGAGGTAACAGTGATAGGATAACCTCTTGTTACACCAATTTTCCTTTCCTTTGGAATAAGTACAAATTGAGCAATTACATTTTGGCGTCGTTGCCAAGGAACACTGAGTCAATTCTCCTCAAAGACAACACTTCTCGGTAAGTCGTTCCTCAAAAACCTTTACTCTTACAAAGCTTACATGGCGACTCCACTGAGGGTGATCCCCTCATCCCTTTGATAGTTTCAAGAAAATTATCTGGCAACTCCACTAACCTTTTCTAAGGTGCCACCTTACTTTCAATTTTGTGATATTTCCAAGTTATGGAATCATGGCGCCTTGGGAAAAAATGTATCCAACTATTGATTTCAAAAGTTTTCAAGGATACCTGCATTACTTTGATGAAAAATGGATGAACAACTCTCCAAGATTTGAAGGCCTCTCAATTACTCACATTGTAGAGTTTATGAAGTATATAACTGAGATAGAATGGGGAGCAGAGGATATTCTAGTAAAATTATTCATACTTTCTCTACCATCCTTTTTGCAAGATTGGTTTAAGGGTTGTTGCAAAGATAGTGGTATATCATATTTCGTAGACCTCGTCAGTAGGGTTATTGAATTTGTCAAACCACGATGCCAGACATATGAAGATGCCCTTCAAAATCTCACAATAGCCTTAGAGAACGAAGGATTCACCACTGAGATTGTAGAAAATATCAGGGATGTATACCATACTCAATGCTAAGAACCCTCTGATATAGAAGAAGAGATTTACGAAGAAAATTGTCAACCCCTTGAAGAGGAGCAAGATTTCTCCCATGATTCGATAGAATGCAATGAAGATTTAACTAGAGAAGTGAATTATGAGGATGAAACATTGGTAACCGCCCCTTCGTCTAATGAAGCTCTCCAAGATCTTATCTCTCATGCGCAAGACGAAGAGAATAAGGTGAATCATTTTCCTTTCCAGTTTTTTATGACACCTTGTTCTATGATTCAAAAGGTGAAGTAAAGCAACCCTTGGAAGAGCTAGTTCATTCATTTTTTTATGAAGACGATGAGATGAGTCTTGGGGATGGTGTACTGGACCCTCTTCCATTTGATGAAGTCATCCAAGCCATTGACATCCCTGCACAACAAAAAGTGAACATGGTAAGTTACTTCCCTTTCCAAGATTTTGACAATGCTTTGTTTTATGATTTTGAAAGTGAAGAAGTACTAGAGGAGCCCTTGGATGCATTAAATCCTTCATGTTATGATAAAGGTACTAACATTGTTGACAATATTGATGAGTTCATACATATTGGAAGACATAAGTAGGATGTGATTGGTTCTAATGAGGATCTCATTTATGATATGGAAGGACATTTCCAAGTGTTGCATCTACAACTATCATATAAGGTTAATAATGATTCTGACATCTAGCAACAAGGAAATGATATAGTTACAGACATCTCCAAGGGTGACCTAGTTCTATTTTCCCCTGATGATTTTCGGTCATACCTTGAAGATTTCGATGAATACTCCTTTGAGCACTTGGATTTATCTTATGAAAAAGATTATCAACCACCATTGTGCTCAAATCTTCATAGAAGTGAGGAAAATGCTTTCCTAAAGCAGGGTACTAGTGACAAGGTTCCCCAACCCCCTTTGATTACTTTACCTCGCTATGTCATTAAGAGTGTAGTTGGGAAACATGTCCCTTGTTTTGAGTTTTATCCTAGGCAAAGCCTTCTTTTAGAATCCAAGGGCAGGTTGAATACCTTAAAAAGAAGTTTATTATCTCAGTTTTTCATCCTTCCCTTGAGAAATTGCTAGTCATCCTCTAGGTTCTTGCTATTTCCTTCCTATACCTTAGATTGTGAAGACATCCAAGGTAGCCAACCTCCAGACTCTGAGTCATCCTATTGAACCTTTGATTTTTCACGATCCCTTTCTGAGATGGATTGAGCACTTTCCTAAAGGTGTGAATTGGCATGTTTTTGACCCTCCCTCCCGCCTCCATGATTTAGACTTTACAATTTCCGATGATGCAGTGCATTTTCTAACTCGTGTTATTTTTGTGTTTGACTTATCATTGTTTTGGTTTATGATGAGGCACGGAGATAGGTATTATGAGACATTGTTGGGATGGTTTCATTGGCTATTTGACTACACCTAGCATTCAACCAACAGGTAAGTAGAGGTAAGTAGGTAGGCATTTGCATTCATTGAATATATCATCTGCATTTCATGCTAGAATAGTTGTATTTCCATTTGTATATATGCTTGCTTATTTTCATTGTACCATATATGAGCCAGGGGTGACATCAACACCCCAAATGATTACTAATATTTTTTTGTTGAGATCAAGCAGGTCACAGGTCATGCCAGAGATGTTGAGGTTCTCATGTGCTCTACGGTGAGCACATGTCCCCGAGTTGGAGCCAGATGTTATCCCCTAGCCTAGGGATAACTAAGGAGATTATGTCTCGAGGCCCACAGGTCCTGGACATGGAGTATCGAGAGCCATATTGACTTGAGCCTGGCTCTGGAGGGCCCATCTTTCTTCTTCAACGCCTCCACCTTGTCAGCAGCAGCAACATCCATCCCATCGGCTTGGTCCTTCAGCAGCAGTGGGTCTTGCTCCATGAGGTAATGAGTTTGGGTATCATGGTATGTGTCACTCTGATTCTCAAAACATTTGAATATGTGCATTTAATTATTTTTACTTCTGATGTGTGCTTGGACCTTATGCCTTTCCACTTTTCCACACCTAGGAGGAATGACAGGATACCCTAACAAGTTGGTTCCCATAAGGTTTGAGTTGCCACTGGGTGAGTTCATGAAAGGTCATCGTCCATTCCCACCATGCTTATCACTTTTCATCTTTTTCCCTCTCATCCATCCCATACATTGGTTCGGGCATTGGGTTTGCCAAGCTAGCAAAGGGGTTGTACCTTACCTTCTGGGAAGAAGGGGATAAAGGCCCAAAGGGTAAAAGTAGCTGGCAAAAGATGAAATCCAAAAGAACAAAACCTTCAAATGCTTCGCCCAGGGATCCCAGAGAAAGCAATAAAAGGCTTCCCAGCAAGAAACAAAGGGACCCATAAAAAAATCAAGACCTAGTTGGAGGATAGGGGGTCTCATCACGAGCCAGCCTATTAGCTCCATGTGCATGCAGCGGTATGACACTACCATTATGTTGGTCACCGAGCCAAGGTAGTGGCTCTTGGTGGCATAGTCAAGAGAAAGGAAGTCTCATCACGAGCCAACCTTCTCATCTCCGTGAAATGTTTGTGGGTAACATTGTCACCACGCTACGGAAGTGTCCCCTAACTAGTATCTTGAAAGAAAAAACAATAAGATAAAAAAAATAAAAGGCATTGAATGGGCTTGGAAACATTTGCATCCATGACAAGGTGCAACTCACCCTCTTCAGAGGCACCCACAGGTAAGCCATACATTCCCCTGTCATCAATGCACCCATTGCTCAAACATCCCTCACCACCTCATCCACTTACATGGCCTTGATTTGTCTTCACCTAGAAACATCCCACGTCCAATGAAAATTAATCCAATAGGACCTCCTAGCGTCCTCTCCAAACCTAGCTTGTAGAATGGCATAACGTCTTTTAGCACTTGTCTTAGAAAGAGGGGTTTTATGCACATGTTTAGATAACTTGATTATTAGATGTGATTGACATTGCTACGATCCCTGTGACTTATGAACCCATGGAGGGCGTACTTGTTGTTGTAGGGCCACACCCGACGAACAAGCATATATGAGGAGATGATTAGTTCGGACGTCCATAGGGCTAAAAGCCCACCAAATGGATGTTGAAACCCTAGCCAGGGGCAGAGATAAGTCAGAGGCTTGCACCAGAGAGAGAGGAGGACGTTCCCCCAAAGACACCCTGGCAGGCCTAGACCCAGGGGGGTCTTGCCCTCCTACTATGATGTTGGCCTTGAAAGGCCCATGAAGTCACCTCTGTGACCCTTGACGTCACCAACGTTTGATGGACACTTTGGAGGCAGTTATGTTGCCAAGTGGCACGTGTGGCTTGGTCTAGAGGCCTTGGGAGGCCTAGCGTTTTTCTCCTGGAGGTCAATGTTTCACCAGAGAGGCCTAACGACACCCTAAAGGAGCATGATGTCACCTATTCTTCTTGATTTAGGGTTTAAATTGTCATTTTTATGTAAAAATTGGATATTACATGTAAACTGGCCATGTCATCCTTTTTTACTTAATTCTGGTCATTGTAACTATATAAATAAGGGGAAAATCACTCTTATTTTTCATCATCTTTCACTCACACTTAAGTGAAGTCTGAAATTTATGCCCTAATTTAATGCGTAAATTTAGTGCCCACTTCTTGAAGGAGGCTATTTTTGGAGTATTTTAGCATTTTTCTTGGAGGAAGTGTTCAACTAGGCTTATTACTAGATGATTCTTGATGAATGTAGGTAAATTTTCTGCAATTCTTATTCATTGAATGGTTATGGTTGTATTTATCTTGCATTTATTCTAAGATTATGAAATTGCTAGCTTAAAACCCTAGGAGGCTAAAGCACATGTTATTGTTCTTGCCTTAATAACTTTCCCCTACTAGATTATGCTAGAAAACCGATTTTCTTGAAGCTTTTTGCTAAAGGCCTTGCCATTGCAACACCCTAGCACCTTTTGTTTCATCTAACCATCATATACTTCATCTTTGAGCTAAAGGAGGAGGAAAACCACTAGGGCCTAGGGTTACCTACTTCCTAGTGGCCATTCTCTCCCTAAGGTATAGTGATTGAAGCCTTGGGCTACCAACACTTCAGTCATTAACCTTCTTGTCTCTAGCTCTCTTATTATCAATTTGTTCCTTCGAGATTGCGGTTGCTAAAAGAGACTCCATTTACCCTAAAAGCACTGATTTGAGCCTTACAATTGAGTGATTAATGAAAGCCACCCTCATAAACTTTTACCTTAAACTCTCTACTAACTATTCCTAACACTAGAATAGACTAATCTACTAACCTACTTCTTGTTGTTACAAAAGTAGGCTACAGCCATCTATTGCAGCACTGAAAGCACCCAAAAGCAATTGAAAAGTTGATTAATACACCGCCTAATGAGCTTCTGCCAAATGCTACTACTTTGTTATTATTGAGTAATTATTCTTGGTCATTATGAAGTCATTTCAAGGCATTTATTGTGAAGCTATTATCTTATAAACATTTTTGTTATAAAAAAACCTATTTGCTTCATCATATATCAACTATTGCTTTTATTGATAAAGTCCATGGTTTTATGAAGTACTAACAGCAAGTTGTGCTTGCAAAAGATATATTTTCTTGTTGCTTTGTTCTAGGCAGGTACATCTGAATACTTCATTACTTCATTGGTTAAACCCTGGGACTTTTTGATCAGTGTGACTTGTGAGAGGGGATACTTTTATACACTTTAACCTTTGCCTTCTCAAACCCCCAGGTCATCGGGGACAGCTCCCCTGGGCCATCAACCCTAAATAGAAAGAGGTATCATGTTGAGATGACAATGATAGGATAACCTCATGTTATGCCAATTTTCCTTTCATTAACCCTTTCCTTTGAAATAAGTACAAATTGAGCGATAACAAGGCTCATTGTTCATGAGAGAAGTTCGTGGGGGCATATGGATCTTGGTTTTGGAGGAGATCTCACTTCAAAGATCTTTGCTAGCACCTAGGCGCCTTTTCTCATCAGTCTAGGAAGAGTTTATTATGCATATTGATTGGTTATTGTACTAGGGCGAATTTACTAAAGGAGGTCGCATTCAGGAAGAGAGATCTTGTGGTTTGGGGTCAGATTTATCATCTACAGCTGGGTTTATTCTCATGAGTTAGCGTTCATCAAATCCATAGATTGGTAGCCATTTCTCACAGTTTGGAGGCCAGATTCATAGAGGCCGAATTTGCTTGGGTTCCTACAGCCAAAAAGGGCGCACTTTGCTAGAGAGGACAATACATCACAGCAAGGGTACAATTTGGTTCTTGGAGATCTTTTGTATTCAACTTGGAGGGATCTTGGGAGTTCATATCTTCATCTTTCTATCGTATTTCGGAGGCATTATCAGCCACTCTCATCATTCAGCTATATGTATTCCAGATCTGCTCTATTATGGCATGGAGGTTAGCTATATTTAATAAATAAATTCAGATCTGAGTTTGTGACCATTTATGTGTTTTTCCTACTTCTATGATTGTTGTTACTTGTCATTTGCTTCATGAAAACAACTATTGTTGCAAAACAAATAACAAGAGAACATTAGCACACCAAAGAAAACAAATCGGCAAACTGTTTGACAAAATACCACAACCAGAAAACACTCAAACTTCAAATGTTCCAAGCTAAACCACTTAGGAACATCACAAAGAATTTTAGAACATGATCAACTACCATCCAAGGGATAAAGGGAGATAAAATATTTCCTTTTGATCCTTGCCTATCACAATATGTGAAGACTACATCATATATATGGTCACAAAGTGCTAGGGATTTGATTCAAGAACATGATCTGAACAGTTCTTCAAGAAAGAATCCTCAAATACAGAAGGAGATGGTGAATGATGGAAGTGAGCTAAGAAACCCATGATTAATCCACAAGCCTTATCATCTTCTTATGGTTGAGATCTGGTAAAAGGATAGATGCCTTTCATGCGAGGCCACATCATCCAAAATAACATCCATCCAAGCTTAAGAACAGCAGCATCATATATGGAAAGTAGGTGGATTAGTTCTTGAACTTGCCAAAAGCAAACCCCAAACAAAGCACCTTCTCTGCTAGAGTACTTAAAGCTAAAAAACAGGCTATAAAACTTTCTGAAAATAGATCCCCAAAAAACAGGAATGAGAACCTCCATGATGGGCACTAAATCTCTGCTAAATATAGCCAGCAAAACAGTGATGCCCCGGAAAGTGATCCAGATCAGCCATAAATAGCAAGGACTGGACTCCAACTAAGAGCTCAAATTCAGCCACAAATAGCCCCCTATGCAAGGCACCCATGCAGATAGGTGCTCCAATCCAGCCAGTTACAAATCAAAAGCAAGGATAAAAGGATGTCACAAGAGTGTCTAAGGCTGGCTCAAATAGCAAGTCTCCAAAAGAACTTTCACTGTCACAAACAATAGCAATATTCCCACGCAAAAGCAACATCCCATTAGAAGCATAAAATCAGCGATGAACTTGCTCAGAATAGTAGCATATTATGATAAAAGAACAACAATGCCCATCTCCACTTAAAATAGCAATGAAAACTTAAAAAGAACAGTGTCCTTCCTAATCCAATCTAAGTGCTAATACAGGGCCAAAACAATGCTATTTTTGGAACTGACCACATGCTAAACTGGATATAAAATAGAATCCCTCCCCAGTTAATTATAGTAGCCAATCTTTCAATAATTTGATCACAAAAGGCAGCACCCCTTTTTACTAGTTCTCATACTGGAAACAGTACAAAAGCAACCCCACATTAAACAATGCTTTTTATTATGGAAAGTATATTTTCTTAGCACAAACAGCACCTTCCTTTAGACCTCACTTTCATGCATACTGGGCCCTCCATACTGATCTTCACACAGAATCTCAAGCATGGAATTGAGACATACTAAGATGTACTAAGCACTGAATTTGATATTAATTTAAGGTACCATTATCTCCCAGAAAAAACATCAAGCTTCATATACTATGCTTCAAGGCTCCAAGATGTTTTCTAATTTTTATGAATATTTACAGGCCTATACAACCAAAGTACCAGCAGACAGTCAACCTATCTTCAAAGAAAATATGCTTGTTTTCCCTTGGGTGTATTCCCCCATAGAAAAATTATTTGCATCATGATTTGATCTCTTTCCACAATTTCTATCTAACGCTAAAACACCACTTGCTAGAAAGATGGGTGCATTTATCACAGACTGTCCTTATATGACCATACTCAACTTACTGAATACGCAATTATCTAATATCAATGGCTGATAGGTTCACCGTTCTCTGGTTTACTTATGGTGCAAGTACGGTGATAAGGACAAAGTACTACTTTGTTGAATGTCTGCAGTATTGCTTTCTGAAAGTTGAGAAGGTAGCTCTTCATTGCACTGTTCATGCGATCTTATCAGAAGTAATGGACCTACAACAAAATAAATTTGGAAACACGTTAAGATACTTATCAACACATGGACAACAATGTTCTGACACAGATGTATAAATAAAGGTCAGGGCTTCTTATGTGTTAGTTTTTTCTCCACATTAATGCTTCAAGAAGGACGCATAGACAATATTAATGCCAAGAGATGTGTGTCCTTGAACAAACGAAAGAAACAACAAAGAAGAGTTTCATACATGCAAGTAAACTCTAGATATTTGAAGTACTAAATAAAAATAGTTCTTGTAGATGTCTATAATGATTCATGAACCTTAGTTTGGTATTGAATAAGAAATCAGACCACTTATAGTTTGAGAGAGCTAAGCAAGAATTGATTTCAATGTTGATTTTGACCTGGTGAAACTCAGAGCTCAAACATGACTCTGTACAGGGAAACAAACACTTACGAAGTTCCAATCACAGGAAAATTGCTATAGTATCCCCATGGTAATGAGTCACAAGTCATCGATGAGAAACAGTAAAATGTCATGATGAAAAGCTATCTTTGCAAGATCCAAGAACCAATCTGTCAGATTCTACTACTTTTGAACATTGCTTCCACAGATGATCTGTAAACTGCCTTGCATATTCCAATGGTCAGTTCATCATGTTACCCCTTATTTTGCAGGGGGTACTACTAGTGAATTTCTTCACTAGCCCTTGTGATTTTTATCACTAAGGGCCTTGGATACTTGGGGCACTCATTTGGTTTCATGGATTATGATGAGCTAGAGGGTTTGATGACATATTGATTGATCATATGATGTGATGCTTGAGGCTTTTGGGCATTGGCTTCATCCTGATTTTTGGGTATCTTCACAGTTCCCCAGGCAGCTAACAGTTCCCAAGGCATCTTCACATATCTTGAGGCAGTTAACGTTTCCCAAGACATTGGTCAAAACAGTTTGGAGCTATTTTTTATGTTCCGTGACTTCTCATGCCACACCATGTCTGAGATTTTGGATCTCTCACCTTGTTTGCACATCTTGAGGCTTGTGTCACATCATTTGATGGGATATCCACCTTGGAGGTTGCATTAGGGGTTTCCATATGGCACGTGTGGGTTTATTTGACTCTCCCATGGTTTGAGGAGATGACTGGCATGGTTTATGGAGAATTGTGAACCTTGAGCACCTCACACATGATATCTTGAGGCTGATTTTGAGGAGCTGTCCACTCTTGAGGGGTTTTACTTGTGGTTTTAGGAGATATTCCACCTTAGAGAGCAATGCGTCCACATTTGGAGGAGAGTTCGGAGTCTTTCATTGCACACTTTGAGGATCTTGTTGAGAATCTACTTTCTTGGAGGCCTTTGGAGGCTAGACGTTGCACATTTGGGTCACCTTCTTCCCTCATTGATGGAGACATCCCTTTCTTTTGGGCTGTTTTTCTTGGATCATTGTACATGTGGCTTGACCACCAAATTTTTATGGTATTTTTGACTAGATAGTTGGAGGATAATCATATTTTATCCCTCCCTAGGCTAGATCTAAGGATCTCACATGAGATATCGATATTTTACTGTAAAGGAAGTTGAGAAACACTCTATATAGAGGTGCCCTTCCTCTTTACCACTTATGGTTGGATTTTTGAAGCTTCCACTTCTTGGAGCTTAATTGACATATCTTTCTTGGAGCATATGGTTGTGTAAAGGTTTCTTTCTTTGTGGATTTTGTTGTCAATTATTGAAGCTTCTATATCTTGGTTCTTTTTTGGAGCATAAAGATTAACGGTAAAATACTCAAGTCTTCTACAAGCTAACTAGATCAATCCATTGATGAGATTTTTCTACCATTGGAAGGAAGACGTTGTGGGGTAATGCCTCTCCTTCTTCCTTTGTTGGTTTGGTAATTATTTGGTGCCTTGCTTTGTCTATCCATCTTAGAACCCTAGCAAGAAATATTAAGTAAGTTTACCAAGCCATAGTTGATCTTGTTGGTGAAGGTTGTTCCCTTGAGGATCCTTACCAAGCCATAGTTGATCTTGTTGGTGAAGGTTGTTCCCTTGAGGATCCTTTCTTGTTAGGCCTTGATTTCCATTGTTGATCTTGATTGGATGAGGGATTATTCTTCCTCTTGGTTCTAAACTCTTAGTCTCAATCCTTGAATGAAATAGGCCAATAGTTAAGAGAGTTTCTTCTTGGCTCCATAAGCCTCTTTAATTCACCTTGACTGCATTGCCCTTGTTGGATTTGGCACTGATCTCTACTTCCTTCCATCACCTCTTTTTAAACCCTAAAACTATGTTTTACTAAGGCTAGTCTCACTTCGCCATGTGCCTCATTTCTTAGCCTTAGTAATCCTACTAGGGATACCCCCCTTGAGTTGAAGGAGAGTCAGCCTAAAGTGAAGAGGATAGGTTTCTGAGGTGACAGTTGTAATTGTTCTAACAGTTGCCCCTTGAGTTGTACCTTGTGGAATAGGACTTTTATCATTAAGTACAATTTGGGTGGGGTAACACATCACAACAAATCTTTTAACTTCAATGATTTTACTGTAGTACAGTGAGGCTATGCTCTACTGTGCAGGGTGCATTTCATTCTATTAGTTATGTTGTTACAATGGTTCCAT
>JASDQU010509741.1:13403-38905 GCA_032191745.1 Picea mariana
TTCACAAGTTGCATGCAAGAGATCTACAAGATCAATTTATTTCCCTTCCTCTAAATTGTTGTCTTCTCTGGCTGAGTTGTGCCCTCAGTGACTGTAGCTACCCATAGAGATTTGATCTCCTCATATATGACCTTAAACCACCATGAAAAATATTGATCTTTTGTAAAGAAGAGGATGGTTGTCTCATAAGATGATTCTCCCTTGCTAAAGATTCAATATCTGACCTCATGCAATAGATCTCTAACACCAAGTGCACCCTCCTTCAGTCTTCATGCTCAACTCTAATAATAATAGTCTTTGAAGGAGAAAAACCCTGAAGAATACCAAATAAAGTCACCCCATGTATGGAAACTACATGCAAGATTGGATCTCTTCCATATCCCACCTCTAGAACCCAAATCTATCTTCCTTATCTTGGATGGTGCACCCTTCCTGCAGAAAACCATCCAACAGTGTGCCCCTCCTAAAAAATAATAGTTGAAGTAGATCTGAATTGAATAAAATGACAAGGGTGCAATATTTCACCACCTTGGCCAAGCTTGGACCAAGAAAGGAGGGATATTTCACCCTTGTGTCGATCTCTAAGGTTCATCTAGTCAAAACCCTCAAAACGCTCAAGCTGCCAGAGCTCAAAGATGCAAGTGAAAAATGATCAAGAAGGAGGAAGTGGGGTGCCCTCATTCTCTTTTATAGTCCAGCTTCTAATTCCTCACTTAGATTATTGATTTGCTTCTAAATTATTTTCTTTAATTATCTCACATTAGCCATTTAACTTATATCTCCTTATTTACTAATGTCACTTTTTCCTTATTTGACTTGCTCCTCAATGACATATTTTTCCCACCTAGTCCCCATTTAGATGAGACTATAGCCTAGGGGGAACAACTAGGATACTAAGTCTTCAAGTGCCTTGGTCATATGGAAGGGGATCTTAAAGTCTCCCCTACTTGAAATTGCTTGTCCACAAACAATTATGATTCTAAATGCTACAAGGTTTGTTCACCCTTCCAAGAAGCGTCCTCAATTGGTAAATTTTTCCACTTGATCAAATATTCTTTGATGCTCTTGTTTCTCAACCTCTTCTCCACAAATTCCAATATATCTTCAGAAATTAGAATCAATTGGCCCTCCTCATCAAGTGGTGGTAGCTCCTCAGTGACAATCAGTTGTTGGCCTAAATCCTTCTTCAAACATGACACATGGAATACATTATGGATTTTACTGCCAAGTGGCAATTCAACCTCATACGCTACCTCCCCAATTCTTCTACTCACCCTGTATGGGCCATATAAATCAGGCTTGAGTTTCTCTACGCCATTTTTCTTGATAGATGACTGACGATATGGATGTAGCCTCAAATATACCAAGTCCCCTACCTCAAAGTTGTGCTCCACTCTGTTTTTATCTGTGTAGATATTTTGATGGTTTTAAGCCCTCTGCAAATGGTATTTAAGTTCTTTAAGTATATCCTGACTTTTCTGTATCCAGTCCCTAGCCATAGGAGCCCTACTATCCCCAAGAGCAATCTCCATGAAGGTGAGTGAATCATAATGATCTGTAAACGAGGGACATATGGCCCACTCGCTTCACCAACACGGATACTGTGCGGAAATTTAATTTATGATCTCTGTCTCAATCTTATATATAGAGTTTTTTCTTTGATTGGAAAGGTCTTCAAGCTCTGTAACATGCACACNTTTATGATCTCTGTCTCAATCTTATATATAGAGTTTTTTTCTTTGATTGGAAAGGTCTTCAAGCTCTGTAACATGCACACATCAATCACTTAGTTCTCTGACTCGACTGCAATGCTCAATGCATTTTTTTTAGTGCAACCAATGGAAACAGTCGACAATAATCCCCTATGTTTTAGACAGTCTATGCATGAGAAAATTAGATGCCAAATGCAATAGTGGTAATTCATTATTCTCAAGGGGCCATCCAATCTCAGGTATCTACTCTCGATAGGTTGTTTCCTGATGGCTTGTAATTATGCTCATAACTCTGTTATCATGCACATGCTCATTTAAGAAGATGAATTGATCAAAGAGAACACCTAATTGACCAAAGAAGAATGAATAATAGTCGACCAGAGAGTGAATTCAACCACATAGCAAAGGAGAAATATAGCCCAATGAAATGTGTCGACAAAAAAACAAGTGAACTCCTCAACGAATGAGTCGGGTCGACTGGTAGTGGAGATAAATGTTCAAAGGGCGAAATGGGAAACAAATGGTGAACAAAAATGTTTGAAGGGAGGATTGGGCAAACCACATTATAAAAAAACATCCAGGCATCATCTATACACATCCAAAAACATTTAAATCCTCGCATCGAATTTTAAAACATCAAGCAACTTTTACAAAATTCAAAACAAAATTATAGCTCATCCAAGCAAGTAGAAATCAACCAAACTGAGTAAAGTCGACCAACATTGAAACAGTCTGACCGTCAATTCAATAATCTGACCCATCGAAAATCAAGTCGACCAAATGGGAAATCGGTCGATAAGGAGTCGGCCAGATTAGTGTAAGTCGACCAGGTAGGAAATCGACCGACAAGGAGTCGACCATATGAGTGTAAGTCGACCAGGAAGGAAATTTACTGATAAGGAGTTGACCAGATGAGTATAAGTTGACTAGGAAGGAAATCGACCGATAAGGAGTCGACCATATGAGTATAAGTCGACTAGGCAAAAGTAACTCGACCCAGACAGTGTCAACCTGACCCAAAAGTTGTTAAATCGACTTGGCAAAAGTAACTCGACCGTGGGACTGAAATTATAATTTGAAGGAGTAAAATAATTTTCCCAACAATGTTTACAAACATCTGGGCACATTTAAAAACGATTTTGATAAAGTAAATTCACCCATTAGGTTCAAACTCGACTTGGAAATTAATTTAGACACCCCAACATTAAATAATTCGACCCATCGGTGTTCAAGTAGACCGGATAGAGTTATGTCGATAGGAAAATAAAATGATCATCCAACAAGAGAAATTAATCATCCCACGAACAATTCAATTGCCTTGGCAGAGAGGAATATGGTCCTTATAGAAAAAATTGCATTACCAATTTAATTAGATCCCTAGGAGAGATAAACTTGACCAACAAACAAGCTTCAATATCCCTTTGTCTTCGACTTCACTGAAAAAGTGTGATGGACATTTGAGAGAAATCGTGATTATTCATTTCCATTAAAACTCTGTTATAGACATCCATTAAAAACACATGGGAATGCATTTCTCATCTCCTATATGACGTAGACACCAAACTTATAATTCTCAACATAATGAAATCAAACACCACCAATAACTAATGAACTCAGAAGTTTTTCACTGGAAACCCAAACGGGAAAAACCAGCTTCAAATGGGGCATAATCTTTTCATTATGGAAATATATGGTTACATTGCATTCATGGCTTAATTTGCCTCTTTCTCTCATGGCCAAAGACCCTTTGCAAATGACAGTGAGGGAAGAAATAGGGAGAGTAAGGGGAAGGACGACAACCCTGACCCTTCGTTTCCCATACCTCAACCTTCTCTCATGTTCAATTATTCAATTACATTTAATTCTTCATTTTCCTCTCATGTTCTCATTTTTGTCCTATCATACTTTTCAAATTTTACATTGCTTTACATAGTTTATTTACCTTCATTTTTTGTCAATTTAATATTATAAATACCAATACTTACTCCCATTCGTCAATCCAGATCCATTTCAGATCACATAACCATATAGTTCCCTAAAGGGTGTCATGCCTATGGACCTGTGATGGGTAGTGTTATAACAATATTCCTCGAAATGAAGCCACCTGATCCACGTTTTTTGTTGTCCTGCCACATAATTCTTGAGATATCCCTCCACCCATTTAATGACTATTTCAGTTTTTCCATCAGTCTATGGGTGATAGCTTGTACTTGGTGTCAACTCGATGGCAACAACCTAAATAACTCCTGCCAGAAAGAACTCATGAACTTGTTATCCCTGTCACTCACGATATTCTAGGGTAAGTCGTGCAATATGAAGACTTCTCGGAAGAACAATTTTTCTACCTAAGATGCACTATACTCCATGGATATGACAAAGAAATGTGCAAACTTCGTCAAGCAATCCACAACTACAAAAATGTCATCCTTGCCCTACACCTTAGGCAAACCGGTGACGAAATCCATGGATATGCTTTCCCATTTATGTGTTGTGATGGGAAGTGGTTGCAACAATCCTGTCAGGTGAGTATACTCAACCTTGTTCTGCTAACATGTTGTGCATTCTCTAACATAGCGTGTGACATCCTCCTTAAGGCCCTTCCACACAAACCTCTTTCTAATATGCTTGTAAGTCTTGAGGAACCCTTGGTGCCCCGCTAGTGGTGAATCATGGAACACCCTTGGCACCCTTTCCTTGAATTTAGATTCTGGTACGACATAAATCCTTCCCTTATAGTAAATAAGGTCATCCAAAATCCGAAACTAATCATCCTGAATTTGACCATCCATCAACTCACATGCAAACTCATTTTTGGAGTACTCCATCAAGAGATGTGATTTCCACTCAACTGATATTTCTGACATGGCGTAAGCTGAAGGTCTCTTAGCCAAGGCATCTGCTACAACATTATTTTTCCCTTTTACAAAATCTATGTTGAAATCATAGGCCTAGATTCTTCTCACCCATTTCTATTGTCTTTCATTGAGGTCTTTTTGCTCCAAAAAGTACTCAAGGATGTTGTGGTCGGTTTTGACTATAAATTTGGCTCCAACCAAGTATTTCCTTAACTTAGCTAGCACATGCATGATAGCTAGCATCTCCTTATCATATATGGTATATAATAACTTGGGTCCTCATAGTTTTCTTCTTTCAAAGGCAATAAGATGCTTGTTCTACATGAGGATGAACCCAATTCCTTCTTCTGATGTGTCACACTCTAGTATAAATAACTATGAGAAATATGGTAATGCTAAGACTAGACATGAGCTCATGACCTTCTTCAATTTATCAAATGTTTTTTGTGTTGCTTCAGTCCACTTAAATGCACCCTTCCTGGTTAGATCAGTCAAATGTGCATAAAGCTGTGAAAACCCCTTAACAAATCTCCTATAGTAGGTGAAAATGCCAAGGAATCCCCGTAGGTCTATGATTGTCTTGGGTGTTGGCCAATCCAAAATGGTTTGTATATTCTCTTGATGAACATGTACCCACTTTTCCCCAATAATATGTCCCAAGTATAAGACTTCTAGCATCCCAAATTCACATTTAGATTCTTTGGCGTACAAAGATTGTTCCTCCATGATGCTTAAAATTTTATCCAAATGCTTGTGGTGATCCTCCCAAGTTTTTCTATAGATCAGTATATCATCAAAGAAAACCAATAGATAATTTCTCAATTGTTTGTTGAAAATACGATTCATGCAATATTGGAATGTAGTTGGTGCGTTAGTTAGCCTAAAGTGCATAACTAAGAACTCATAGTGCCCATAATGGCACCCGAAGGTCATCTTGTGGATGTCTTGTTCTCTCACATGAATCGGATGGTATCCCGAGCAAAGATCAATCTTCGAAAAATAAACTGAACCATGGAGCTTATCTAACAATTCATCAATTGGTTATGCATGTTTTTTTTCACGGTTAGGCTGATAGATTTATGTAACCAAGTAAGCAGTGCAAAGGTAGGGTGTATCCCTGTGAAATCTGCAAGACTTTGAAATGGAAAGCTTGCAGGATATAAACCTTCACTAGATGAGTGATGACAATAATGGGTGTAATTCTATGGAACTGCAAACTTTTAAATGGAAATCTTGCAAGATATCAAAAATCTTCACCAAGGAATTGACAGTGAAATACCCTGATGCCTGAGGAGGGTCTCTATGTAGTTAGGGAGCCTTAAACCTTGTGAAATCTCCTTGTGTTGAAATGGAAAGTTTGCAGGATATGCAAATCCTCATCCAAGTTATGAGGTGAAATTGCCTTAGACAGTTTGGTAACAAAGGTCAGAGTCCAAGAAGGACTGGTAAAAACCTTAAGGATTGAGCCTAGAAAGACCAGGCACAACTAAGTCCTGATTTGGACTGTTATTCTGAGGGAAACCAGTGTTTTGGATCGGGACAAACAATAACCATTGATTCGACGTGGTGAGATGATCCTCACCATTGGTTGGATCACAAGACCATCAGAATCTCTATGTGCATGGTTGCACATGGAATCTAATGAGGACAACTCCAAGTCAATGAGGGCCATTGATATATTAGAGAATTGGGATCTAAAATTGTGACCGTTGGTGTCGCTTGTAAGTCTATCGAGAGGAAGATTGTCAGAGGCTTGGAAAGAGGGCATGAGATGGGAGTTTGAGGATGGTCGATCTGTCGGAATACATTCCGACAGATTGTAGCCATTGGATATTGCATAATTCGTTCCGAAAAGGATGATATAGTAATCTTAAATGTCATGCAATTGTAAACCTCGAAAGAACCTTGGTCGTTAGATGACATGAATAAGGATCATGATATCCATCAGAGTGTGTGACATTATAATGAGCCTGTCAGAGGGGATTTTGATACCCAAAGTGGATGTGCTCCGATGAGGAGGACTCCTAGAGAGAACATGATTCGTAGATCAGATAGTGGGCACGATGTGATCTCGACCATAGATGCATCGTGGGTCCCACCTATCCATCTAACAAATAAATAATGAAACAGGTTATAACCGTTGTGCTATTAGAGAAGCCGACGTGATCAGATTCGTTGGCTCCTAAGTCCGAGAGTTGTTGGATATGTTAGAATGGTCCATCAGAATAAAACTGTCAGAATGGGATTTTATCTTTGTAACCTTCTGTTCCAATAGGAAAGAGTCTGAGTCATTCTAGATCATCAATCTGGAGGCAAGCAGTGATTCTAATCGTTTGATTGAGGGTGTATGGTTCCCTAGTCATTGCATCAAAATCCATTGAAGGATTTTGTTGGTAATTTGGGAGTCGAACAAGTAATATTTAACACAACAAATATTGTGATAAGAGAATTCCTCACTTAAATAGTGATGTACTGAAACCAGGAAGAGTGAACCCAAATACTTACTCAAAGGAAAGAGAATAAAAATCGAACATCCCACCATCCTAAGCGCGATTAAGGGGTCGGTTGTGCTACAAAGTGGTATCAAAGGAGAGTTCAAACTCTAGGCTTGAATGGGTCACCAAGACCACTTGATTGTTTGAGAAAATATCTATTTTGCCAAGAATGCTTGCTATAAAAATGATTAATGTAATGGTTAACAATGGTTTGTTGTTTCGGGACGTAGGATGTACTAAAATACAAGTAGAGGTGAATGGTGCAAAATAGCATGGAAGACACCTCACACCTCAAAGATGAGGAATGTGACGGTGAGAGGGCCAAAGAAACCCCTCCAGACTTGGTAGCCACAATCAGAAGTATGAAGGCAGACAATGAGAGGCTCATGAGAGCTTAGGCTGAGCAGGAAGAGATGAATGCAGTGGTACTGCAGAGCTTGTCAGAAATTTAGAAGCATCTGCAGCAAGGCCTAGTGACTAGTAATGCAAAATTACAACAATCAAAGTGGTTAAAAACCCCCTTGGATGCTCAGAAGCATGGATTAATCCATAGCAAGACAAGAAGGAGTTATTCCAAGAAGAGACATCGAGATGCAAAGAAAAGCAGAGCTGGTGGAAATAGTTTCATAGAGTCATCTAGTAGAAATTCTACTTCAGATAAGTTGTCCAACAATGACACTGGGTCGAGTGTTCCAAGGAAGAAGAAAAAGAGACACTCGCTGAGTTCTTTGACTGAATAATTTAAGAAGGCTAATCCACCTACCTTTGATGGAGAAATCAAGAAGGGAGAATAAGCTGAGGTTTGTTTGTTGGGTCTAAAGAAGTATTTTTGGGTACATAATTACTCGAACAATACAAAAGAGAATATTTTTGTATTCAATTTGAATAGAGGAGATTCCATATGGTGGGAAGAAATCAATGAATTCAAAGGGTTGAAAGAGAGCAAGTTGAACTGGAAGTAGTTTGAAAGGTAATTTTGAGAGGCTTACCTATAAGAGAAGTGATTTGATGGGAATATCAAAGAGTTCCATGAGCATAAGTTGGGGAAACTTACCATGGATTCCTATGCCAAGAGATTCTTAGAGCTTTTGAGGTATGTTCCTTACTTCAAGTATGAGAAAGCAAGGATACAACATTTTCTCAGTGGGTTACCATAGTCCTATTAGGACAGAATTGAATTTGATGAGCCTAAAACATTGGACAATACTATTGGGAAGGCCAAGGGTTGTTATGATCAGTCTAAGCATAAGCAAGAGCCTTATACGGATTGGAAGAGAAAGGACAAGAGTGGATTCCAGAAAAATGGGTTCAAATCATTTCCACATAAGAATCCAAAGAAAGGTGCTCAGTTTGGTCAATCGAACAAAAGTGTACACCTATAGAACTTTCCATCTCAAAGTGGAAGCAAACCAACAGAGTAGGTGAGAGAAAGAGTAAAGGAACCACATAAAGGGCCTATACAGTGTTGGGGTTGTGGAGAACCACATCTACTAAGAGATTGTCCTCACATGAAGCATGACAATATAATAGTTTATCACGTTCAGGAGGCTACTACGATCAATGATGTGGCCAAAAGTGTGCCCAGGATATATGCAACTGTGGAAAATTGGCAAGAAGACCACCAAGCTTCTGTAGTGGGGTTGGAAGGTATAATTGCTAAGCAACCCATTTCTATTTTAATTGACCCTAGATATAACCTTAGTTATGCCCCACCTTAAGTTGTTGAAGCTTGTGCATTACAAAGAAAGAGACATGCAAAGGCATGGTTGGTTAAACTAGCCACATGGACTAAGAGAAAAGTGGCAGAAGTGATAAAAGGATTGTCCATTTGAAATGAGTGTATTGCATACTCAAACAACCTTGAATTTCTTACCTCTAGGATCATATGATGTGATGTTAGGCATGGACTGGTTGGCAGTTCATAAAGCAAAATCGAATTGTTATGAGAATACTTTAGAATGTGAAGATGAAGAAGAAAATACAATAGTTTTGCAAGGCATTCAGAAGCCAGTTTCAGTTAGAAAAATATTAGCACTACAACTTAAGAAATTTAGTAGAAAAGGATGCCCCTTGTATGCAATACAAGTGAGTAACTCGGCAGAAAGAAAGGAGTTGGTTGAAGATCACCCAATGCTGTGGGAGTATAAAGATGTGTTTCCAGAAGAGGTGCATGGACTACCTCCTAAGAGGGATCTTGATTTTTCAATAGACCTTTTACATGGGGCAGTGCCAACATCAAAAGTACCCTACAAGATAAGCACACTAGAATTGGCGGAGCTGAAGGTACAACCGAAGGAGATGTTGGATAAAGGATACATTAGGTTGAGCGTCGCCCCACAGGGATAACTAACATTGTTTGTGAAGAAAAAGGATGGTACATTGTGCCTGTGCATTAACTACAAATAATTGAACAAGATGACCATCAAGAATAAATATCCATTGCACAAGATCGATGATCTCTTTGATCAACTCAGGGGAGATGCATTTTTATCTAAGATTGATTTGAGATCAGGATACCATCAAGTCAAGATCAAGGATGAAGACATCCACAAGACAACCTTTAGAACATGGTATGGACACTATGAGTTTGTGGTGGTGCCATTTGGGCTTACTAATGCACCAATTAAATTTGTGTGCTTGATGAATAGTGTTCTTAGTAAGTATTTGGATAAACTTGTCTTGGTGTTTGTCGATGATATTTTGGTGTATTCCAAGACTAGGGAAGAGCGTGAAGAGCATCTCAGGATGGTGCTACAAGTGTTGAGAGATCACAAACTGTATGATAAGATCAACAAGTGTGACTTCTTTTAGAAGGAGATCCAGTATTTAGGCCACACAATCTCAATAGAAAGAGTGGTAGTAGATTCTAAAAAGATCAAGGCAATCATGGATTGGCCTGCCCCTCGGAATGTGATAGAGGTAAGGTATTTCATGGGATTAGATGGGTATTATAGAAGGTTTATAAAGGGATTTTCCAAGTTTGGTCATCCCATCACTTAATTACAAAGGAAGGGGAAGAAATTTGTATGGTCGGTAGAGTGTGAAGCTAGCTATCAACAACTAAAGCATCTTTTGACCAATGCCCCTGTTTTGAAGATTGCAAACCCTGAAAAGGATTTCTTGGTTTGAATTGATGCTTGCAAATAAGGACTCAATGGAGTTATTATGCAGGAAGGACAAGTGATCAATTATGAATCACAAAAGCTAAATGAGCATGAGCAAAGGTATGTCACCCACGATCTAGATCTTGCAACAATTGTGCATGCGTTGAAGATGTGGTGACATTACTTGCTTGGAAGGAGGTTTGTCTCGATGATAGATCATTATGGGTTAAATTATTTGTTTGAGCATCCAAGGTTGAGTGTTATACATGCAAGTGGATGGCGTTGATTAGTGAGTTTGATTTTGAGATCAAACACATAAAAGGAAATGGAAATAGAGTGGTAGATGCACTCAGGCTGATCCAAATTATTTCGGATTATTTTGAGAATGACATGAAGGCATAAATATAACAGAGATATAACAATGAAATACACAAAAATATAGAAGAGAACATAGAAATACAGTGAAACCCAACTTCTATTACTGAATAAGATAGAAAAACACTATAGAACTCAAACTGGAAAAATGGGGTAGCTTATCTCTAAAAAGAAAGACATGTTGGCTACGCTTCATTCACAAGAAGCTTTACATCACACTCCACTGCATGCTTAAAAGGCCTCCTTCACCTCAATTATAAATGAGAGAGTGAGAGGAGAACAATTCCCATGATGCATGTGGGATAAATTGGACTAAGTCTATAAAATTCCATAGGCATGTAAAATACTACGACTTCCCGGGCGGTCACCCATCCCAGTACTACTCTATCCTGAGCACGCTTAACTGCGGAGCTCTAATGGTATTTGGTGCATTAGCGCTATGATGTAGGCATGCACATAAAACCACTAGGAAATCATTACATGATGTCTGTAATTAACAAATGAAGATGACATTACATTCCATTCCCCATCAAAAGGGTGAATATTACGGTTTATCAAAACCACAGGCTCAAGATGGTGATTCAGTGAAAAATGTGGATGGCCACCGAGATCCATCTGGATCATCCCCCCCCGCTTAGGAAGAAATGGTCCCCATTGCATCAAGTTCCCTTGGGAGACAGGGAGACTTCCACTAAATATGAAGCTTGGTGTGTTGCTTGCCTTGTTGAAGAAGTTGTCCTTCTTAGCTTGTTGAAGGCTGTCATGAATCTGTTGCTGGAGGGGTGGGATCCATTCAACCAATCTAACTGCATGATCTACCTGAGTGTGGGAGGACTCTGTTAGTGAAGATGCAACATGAAGAGTATGAAGGGTTCTGTTATAAACTTGCTTGACTGGGCAATGTGGAGGCACCCCCATAGGTGCAACAAGAACATCTTGGTACTCTTCTACAATCTCGTCGATCTGCTTCTGCTAGATAGAAAGGTCTTGGACTGAGGATGCAGTGGTTACAATGTCCTTCTGTTCACCTTCTGATCGGATTGTGAAGAGGCTAAACTTTGTAGTATGAGAGATTAATTTGTGGCATTGTTTTGGTGGGACAATAGTCGAAACTACCTCTAGTATCCGGTATAGCTGAGCCCCTAGAGTAATAATGACGCTACGGGGTCGAGAATCATAAATGGCATGATACCTCCACATATATGGTTGGCCTAATAGAACATCACAAACTTATAGTGGGGCAACATCACACAATACCTCATCCTTTAAGGGCTCGATGTCGTAAGACAGGCGACACTGCTGGCTAACACAAAGATCTTGACCTTGGAGAAGCCACCCGATGTTGTATGGTTGTAGGTGTGGTGTTGTTGGAAAATCCAACTGCTTGAAAACATCTATTGAGATGATGTTCTTTTGGCTTCCGCTATCAACAATAAAATGAAGTGGGGTCCCCTTCACCCACATTTGTAAATGGAAGAGTCGCTCCCCCTCCTCATGATCCTCTTCTAGTTGGATTGTTGCAGTTGCAATAGTAGCAGTGGGTTATGCATCAATGATTTATCTCATTTTATTGTTTTCTGAATCAGGGTCCAAGTCGAGGTTTGGATCTTTGTCTTTGAGCTCGACCACCAATGGTTGTATTGAGTGACATTCATCAGTGTTGTGCCAAGGGATGTTGTGAAAATCACACCACTTTTTGGTGTCTATATTATACTTCTTGTTACCCTTCTTTTCCTGCATATGGGACTGGCTCTCTTGAGGTTGGCCTTCCTTGGCCTATCCATGCTTCTCCCACTTACTCTACTGCTTGAATTTCTGATCAATTTTCACTGCATATCGATAAGCAACTCCTAGTGAGGAGATGTCCAAGAAACCCATCTCTGTTTGGATGTACCTGTGTAGACCACTGCGGTACTTCAAAACCAGGTGTCGCTCGGAGTCTTTGATACCCAACTTTGAGCACAAGGTATGAAATATGTTGGTGTACTCAGGCACTGTCTGGTCTCTTTTCTAATGCAGAGTTGTCCATCTCATGTATTGGTCATCATAGTTTCCGATAAAGTAGAACTCCTCCTTCAGGGCATGTACAAAGGTCGCCCAAGTGGGTTCTCTCCCAAACAGTGTAGATTCATCTGTGGTGTACCTCTCCCAATAACCTTCCCACCAAGCTCTGACATGGGGAAGGGATTTAAGGAGTGCGAAGGTGATATTTTCACTGTCGAATTTTTTTTGGACAGAGTAATAACCTTCTAGCAGATTCAACCATTTTTCTAGAGCATCTGCATCTATCTGGCCTTCAAATAAGGGGATATCAAAATTGACTTATACCTTGAAGGGTGTCGCACTTGTGAAATGGTTGCTTGTTGAAGATGCCTTGGTTGCCATCATCGATAGTCTTCGAAGGATCTGAGCGAAGTTTTCCATCATCTTGTTCCTTTGTTGCACAAGGGCTTCCTCAAGCAACGTTCTGAAAGGATCTCCTGCTATGTCATCTCTCTTTTCTTCCACCATGGGAGGTCGCTTGGGCTAGCGAGAGTGGTTGTCCTCAAGCGAAACTTGCTTGAGACCCAAATCTCTATACCCTGACCTCGTCGGGGACCTGTTTTGATAAATGACAAGGAGAAGACTGATCTGATACCACTGATCCAGATTATTTTGAGAACACCATGAAGGCATAAATATAACCGAGATATAACAATGAAATACACAAAATATAGAAGAGAACACATAAATATAGTGAAACCCAACTTCTATTATTGAATAAGATAGAAAAACATTGTAGTACACAAGCTCAAAAAATGGGGTAGTTTATCTCGAAAAATAAAGAGAAGTTGGCTACGCTTCATTCACAAGAAGCTTTACATCACACTCCATGGCATGCTTAAAGGGCCTCCTTCACCTCAATTATATATGAGAGAGTGAGAGGAGAATAATTCCCATGATGCATGTGGGATAAATTGGACCAAGTTTATAAAATTCCATAGGCATGTAAAACACTAGGACTTTCCGAGCGATCACCCATCCTAGTACTACTCTAGCATGAGTGTGCTTAACTGCGGAGTTCTAATGTGATCTGGTGCATTAACACTATGTTGTAGGCATGTACATAAAACCACTAGGAAATAATTACATGATGTTTGTAATTAACAAATGAATATGAAATTACATTCCATTCCCCATCAAAAGGGTGAATATCATGGTTTATCAAAACCATAGGCTCAAGATGGTGATTCAGTGAAAAAGGTGGACGGCGGAGTGTGTAGAACATACACTTAGAAACAACAAGTGTAGGAGAGTTTGACATCAAGCAAAGGATTAGTACCCTCCTGCAAGAAGACGAGTTTTCCAATGAGGCAAGAGAGGGATTGCAAGAAGAACCCGAAGAGAAAAAGTGTGAAGGGTATCAAATTGCAACTGATTGACAATTGTTGTATAACAATAGCTTGTATGTTCCAAATTCAATAGAAATGAAGTTGTTGATCATGGATGAATTCCATCATAGGACTTATGTGGGTGACCTTGGTTATCAAAAAATGGTAACATAAGTAAGGTAGTTGTATTAATGGCCAAGAATAAAGCAAGACATGGTTGAGTACATTGCCAAATGTTTGGAGTGTCAACAAGTCAAGGTTGAACACAAACACCCTACAGGACTATTGCAGCCTTTGCAAATTCCAAAATGGAAATGGAAGGCAATCTCCATTGATTTTATTACTAGTTTACCAAGAAAATTTAGGCAACATTATGATCATGGTAGTAGTGGATAAGCTAAGCAAGATAGCTCACTTCATTCCTATCAAATCTACTTTTAAGGCTATAGATGTTGTTAACATTTTCATGAAGGAAATTTTTATATTGCATGGTTTACCCAAGACCATAATCTTAGACAAAGATGTTAATTTCACTTCAAGCTTTTGGAAAAGCTTGTTTGTAGGATTGGGAACATGGTTAGTGTTTATCACGACCTACCATCCTCAAACAAATGGTCAAACCAAGAGAGTGAGCAAAGTTCTAGAGGACATGTTGAGGATGCATGTTATGCATCAACCCAAGCAGTGGGAAGAATATCTACCCCCGATAGAGTTTGCCTATAACAATGGTTATCAGGAATCATTGAAGATGAGCCCATTTGAAGTTATGTATGGCAGGAAGTGTAGAGTTCCAATCAACTGGGAAAATCGAGTGGAGAAGATTACACTTGGACCAGAACCGTTGAAGGAAAAATGATACAGACAATGATCAAGATAAGGCAAAATTTAAAAATATCCCAAGATAAACAAAAGAGCTATGTAGACAACAAGAGAACTCATAAAGAGTTATATGTGGGAGATAATGTGTATCTCAGAGTGAAACCCAAGAGGAGTTCCCTAAGGATGGGGACATGTGCTAAGTTAGCACCTCAATATTGTCGACAATTTGAAGTCCTGGAAAGAGTGGGATCAATAACATATAGATTTGATTTGCCACTTACCGTTAGATCTCACAATGTGTTCCATGTATCTTTTTTGAAGAAATATGTTCATGATTCTAATCATGTTATTGATTGGACTGTGATACAAATGGAACTAGAGGGATAATTCCAGCTCAAACCTCAATTCATCCTGGACAAGAGAGAAATATTGCTCTAGAATCGAGTCGTTGTGTAGGTCAAGGTGCAATGGAAGCACTTTGGAGCAGATGAGGCTACATGGAAACTGGAAGATGCCATGAGAATGGACGATGTTTTAAACACCGAGGACAATGTTTGTTTAAGGGGGAGTGGAATGTAACACCCTATTTTCCCCCATAGTTATAATTATGCTAAGAATTCATGTAATGTGATTACGAATTATGTAATTATGTTGTTGATTAATAGAAAACATCAAACAACTGACTAAGAGGGAAATGCCTTGAGTACTAGCCATGATATTACAAGTGGGATCGATGAAGTGGAAATGGTGAGGTGGAGTAGAGAAGCTTTAATGAAGAAAATATGAAGTTTGCTCAACATTCCAGCCTACACTTGTAAACTTGAATGTATCACCTACTAATGTACTTAGACCTAAAAATAACCATGTGACCAGTTATGGGTAGCAGGAATTGTGGTTGAAGCAGTTATAACTATTGATGGATTTTATGTTTGGGGAAAACCAAGAGTTAATAAGAAAATGACAGAAGGACACCCCTAGATTTCCCCTTTGATTTCGAATCCTTGACTAGAGGGTTGCATCTGACAACAACCACGTGGATTGGATGGAAGAAGAGACCAAAGGTGGAAAACATCATCAGAGGAGAAGGAGGAGTTAGCAATGAATATGAAGGAGCATGGAGAGACCAAGAGACACAAAGAAGAGAATGTGCTCAAGGGAGATCACAGTAACCTGAGAAGCTACAGACATATTTTTTTCACAGAAAATCACCAAGAACAGAGTGAGTTGCAGACTCACAAACGGATGGTGTAGTGAATAGAGGTATTTGTGTGCACATATCATAGTTAAATAGGAATTGGGAAGCTATTTATGAATAAAATAGAAAGATTTCCCATAAGATTAATGGCCACCCTAGGACAGAGAAGACCCAGATCCAAACTGGAGAAATAGAGGACCGTGGCTTAGTGCTTACTGGAAAGAAACTGAAATAGGTAAGGGGAGCTCGTTGAGGCACTCTATAGCATAGAAAGGACTCCCCTATGTAGAGGAAACACAGTTGGGAAGATGCCTGATAAACTTGTGGAGGTCCTAAGCTCAATGGGAAGAGGGTAACTTCTATTGTTTCTAGTGGAGTGAAGGAGAGTAACCTTCCTGGACCATTCTCCTAATTAGGCAGGTAACTAAATCAATCCCCTTGTGGTATCATGGTTTGGCACATGGGTGGCATGGTGTAGAAAGGCATATTGCGATATATCCCAAGATTGGGAGGAAGGTAACGCTCTCTCATTTAGTTGGTTAGTTTGATATTTCACTGAACAAATAAGTGTTCCAACTTAACGTGTTTGATAAATGTTTAGTGATGTAAATATGTTGTTTTATGGTTTAAGTGATAAATGTGAACATATGCAAGGAATGGTTGAATAACTGAGTAAAATGGGTTATGCATGCTTGTTTTCATTGTTAACTTGATAGATCTATGTAACTAAGTAAGTAGCGCAAAGGTAGGGTGTATCCCCGTAAAATATGCAAGACTTTGAAATGGAAAGCTTGTAGGATATAAACCTTCACTGGATGAGTGATGACAACAATGGGTATAATCTTGTGGAATTGCAAGCCTTTAAATGGAAAGCTTGCAAGATATGGAAAATATTTACTAGGGAATTGACAGTGAAATACTCTGATGGTTGAGGAGGATCTCCGTGTAGTTAGGGAGCCTTAAACCCTGTAAAATCTCCTTGTCTTGAAATGGAAAGTTTGTAGGATATGAAAATCTTCATCCAAGTTATGAGGTGAAATTTCCTTATCTAGTTTGCGACTGAAGGTGAGAGTTCAAGAATGCTTGGTAAAAACCTTAAGGACTGAGCCTAGAAAGGCCCAAAACATCTAAATCCCGATTCAAACTGTTATTATGAGGGAAACTAATGTTTTTCATCATAAGAATGACACCTGCTGATTTAACGTTGTGAGATTATCCCGACTGTTGGTCAGATGACGAGACCATTAGAACGTCTATGTGCATGGTTGCACAAGGAATATTACGAGGAGGACTCCGATTCAACAAGGGCCATTGATGTATTGGAGGATCGAGAGCTTAAATTGTGACCATTAGAATTGCATGTAAGTCTGTCGAGAGAAAGATTGTCGGAGGCCTGAAAAGAGGGTATGATATGGGATTTCGAAGATGAGATAGTTTGAGGACCGTCGATTTGTCAAAAGACATTCTGATAGTTTGTATCTAATGGATCTTACATGATCCATTCTGAAGAGGAAGGTCTAGTAATATTAGTTGTCGTGTAGTTGTAAACAAAGAGAGAACCTTGACCGTTAGATGAAGTGAATAAGGATTGTCAGATCCATCAAAGTGTGTGTTGTCGGAGTGCCTTTCAATACTCAAAGTAGCGAATATGAGTCGTAGACTAGAGCGTGTGTGCGGTGTGATCTCAACTATAGATTCATTGTGGATCCCACTTGTTCATCTAACAAATAACTCAAGAAACAAGTGATAATTGTTGGGATATTAGAGAAGCCGACGTGATCAGAGTCGTTAGTTCATGAGTCTGAGAGTTGTTGGATCTATCAGAATGAAACCGTTAGAATGGGATTTTAGGTTTGTAACTTGATGTTCCGATGGGAAAGAGTCTGAGTCATTCTAGATCGTTGATCTAGAGGCAAGAAGTGATTATAACCATATGATTGAGGGCGTACAAGTTCCTAGTCATTGCAACGAACTCTGTAGAGGGATTTTGTTGGTAATTTTGGGGTCAAACAAGTAAGATTTAACAAAGTAAATGTTGTGATAAGATAAGTCCTCATGTAAATAGTGATGTACCAAAACTAGGAAGAGTGAATCTGAATACTTACTTTGAGGAAAGAGAAGAAAAATCGAACATCCCACCAGCTTAAGCATGATTAGCGGGTTAGGTGTGCTACATATAGATATCACAATTTTAATGTAATTAGATATAGCTATATGTTAGCACATAGTCTAGTGGGTCAGATCAAATGGTTGAGTGTTGCGAATTAGAAGTAGGAGGTCATAGGGTCAAGTCCTCAGGTTGCTTGCCTCTTTGGATATTATTGGGCCTCGCTTGATGTCCCCATCACGTTAGGTTGTCAAAATTGCCAATTGACAAGTTTACCCCAGATACCATCCTTGGAATGAGAGAAAATTCCTAGAGAGTTTCTCTAGGATGTGCATTCCATTAAGAAACAAATCTATATGTTAGCATGTAAGCTCAACTTCTAAAACCTTTTTTGACAAAGAATATAGGAAAAAATCACTCCCCCTCAATCATATTTGTGCACAAAGATGCAAAAATGGATTTGACAAAAAAATTATGAATAAAAGTGCATGAGTACCATGTCTCAATTAAATATTTATTTCCATAACAATCATGCAATCATTTACCTGTGAGATATATAGATATAATGGATAATGAATAAACAAATCGATATTTACAAGTAAAAGGACTCGTATCCATTTAACAGTTACTAAATTATGATTTAATATTGTGAGTATACGTAATAAAACATATTATTCGTATTTGTTTTTGGATTTTTAGATTTATGGAATTTTTAGATAAAATCCAATGTGTTTTCTGGATTTTAAATTCATAAAATTTTTGAGGAAAGTCTATATAGTGATACCGAGAATTTAACAAAAATGTGAAAGTCTAAAAGCTATGAAAATATATTGTTTCTTTGTGACCATTTTTAGTGCCAATCTCTTATCAAAAATTAAATTATTTGGATAACATTATTGAGAAAGCACAACTAAGAACTTGTTCATATGGATGTTCAAAAAGCATAGAGACATTGCGTGGGAGATGGAGAAAGGGAGATTAAAAAGTTTGTTTGAATGAACAAAGAGCCTTTGAAGGTTAAGTAGTTTGAATCCTAGAGTTCCAAGAAACTATTGTAGCTTGTTAAAATCAACAATCAACTTTTCCAGGGAAATGATAATGTTAGCCTTGAAATCATACAATTGATCAAATCACACATAATTAAATGGAAGATATCATGGTTTCAAAAAAATTACCAACAATTTCGAATGCTTTTTGGCAATTTGGCAAATACATTTCTAGAACTGTCGAGGATTTTGAGCTTCCATGGTTGTTCCATGGAATGCAATAGGTTGTGAGTACGTTTGAATGGATGCAGAGAGCTCTAAAAGTCATGAGACTCATCATTGATTCGGGTAGAGATGGATTCATCTAAGCCACTAAAGAGATTCAAATTATGAGACTTCAAGGACCACAAGGACATGACTTTAGGTCCATGTTCTAGAACAATTTTTTGATATTCTTTCCCTTGGTTGATGCAAGACATGCAATATTGTCACTACCATTTGCAATAATGAACCATCTACAAAATGGCTACCAAATGACAGGTTAGGAGGTTTTTGAATTTTTATTATTTATTTTTATTTTTAATATTTGACAATTCCCTTGACGCCGAATGTTAATAGTCACATCATAATTTTAGATCAATTATAAAACAAAAAATATGATTTCCAAATATTCCAAAAAAAGTTTTTCATTTCCACANATTTTTTTAAAAGAGTTTGAAAAACTTTATAAAACACGTAGAAATAAAATGATACTAATACTGGGTCAACAAATTTTGACCACAAAGTGAAAAGTATAGTCCCTACTGCAGATGAGGACTAATGAGAGGAAAAAGGAGGCTTTCATTATGAAGGCCAATCTTCCAAGGCACAATTGGTTACCTCCCTTGATCCACCTCAAACACAAACCACAGATGCATTCATTCCTCATGTATCTTCTCTATGAGCTAGATATATGGACCACATGTCAAAGCTCGACAAATATTACATAGAAATTCACCATAAGATATTAAGGACCTAGTTTATGAAATTGAAACATGGATGGTATCTTTTCTCATTTCCACTAACCCAACATAATCATATAGAAGAAGAATCTAATTCCCATCCATTGTTATAGTAGAGTGATCCATAAGGGATATTTTTGCAGGTGTAGTCAAACAATATGAATCTATGCTCAAACTTCATGGGGATAAAATCAACATTTTGCTTAATTGGTTCAAAGAAATTTTCATTACATAGAATACCCACAACCCCTAATCAACATATGATCAATGTCACTTCCTTTCTATGCTTCAAGTTATAGTCCAACTAATTCCCYATCAATTACAACAAATTCTCCAAGATGTCRCCAATACGAAGCTRYGATTGAATTCTATAAACAACATCAATGCAAAATCATTTTCATCTTGAATATACTCACTTATCMGAGTTTATTGTTCCAAATGCAACTTCACTCTCACTAAATATGGTCATGGGAAATTGCACAAAATCCTCATGATAGGGGAGGAATGGTGCATGGCAACGTTATATACAATCATACAACAACAATCTCTCACTCTATATCAATACAAGCCCAAGGCATCCTTTCTTACATCCCTAACCTTTGTTTTTCTTTGATTTATTAATATTAGTAAAAGGGTGCTATAGGTGGCGTTCATTTTTTCATCTAATTTGCATCCTTTTTTTGTTAAATTGTATAGATCACGCATCACATTATGCCTTATTCTGCGTCAATCATGCATCCTATTGTTTTCAATTGTGTATTGTTTTACATTCTTTTTGTGTGTTTGTGTTCCATCTCATTTGTGTCTATCTTGTGACTTGTTTGTGTCTCTTATGTCATTGTTTATGTCTTGTTGCATTCTAGTTTGCATCAATGTCTACTCTATTTTCGTTGCTTTATGTCCTAGTTTATGTCTTTTTTCATTACACTATGTCCTTATTGCATCACATGTATTATCTTCGCATTTATTTTTTTGTCTCAAAGAGCCCATTTTATGTCTTGTTGCATTTGTTTTGTGTCACCTTTCATTCTTTTATGCATCATAGTTCGTCATTTTGTGTTTCATTGTGTCATTTCATGCATCTATATATGTCCATTTTTGTGTCTAGTTTAGTCTCATTGGGTGTTTTTAATTAGTTACAGTGGAGTTGGGTGGAGTTGCACTTGTCCTCTCATACCAAAAAAGGAATACAAATTCTCATTGTAGAGAAGCCCTATTAAAGGAAAAACCACATGCATTAAATAAGCTATAAAATTAGCAATTGTTTATTCAACAAATTCATTCATTCAACTATTATATATCAACAACAAAATCAACAAACATTAGAAGCTACAGGGACTATATATGGAAYTAGAGAAAACCCTCAAGGGGAATGAAAACTCCATATTTATAATCACAAGGGAGTTATAACATAGCTTGGCGATTACAAAGATAGCGCCCCAATGTAGRAGTCTCTGCACATTTTTCCAACAATTGATTCCTTCCTTTGTTAACTCTTACATTTCCAAATGAACTRAAACTAATGATGAGTGATCCAACTCTGATATTGTACCTATTACAAGATAAAAATATCATTTTAGTTTCTTGGGATTTAACCAATTTTATAGTGCAATTTATGTGTCCATGTCACAAGCATTGATGATTGGAGGTGAAAGCATGTTCTCACTAAACCTATGGATGGATCACTCAATTCAAGAAAATATTAGGTTAAAATGATTTCCTAAGAAAAACCACTGAATCAAAAAAATCCCCAAAAATGACTAACTRMAAAGACATYGAGCAAAGAGTCTTTGATCAATTCCATTGCTCATTGAGTGTAGATGTTTAATAATCATTGAGTCTAACAGTGCATCAAGTATGTAATTATCGAGTAAAGGGTAGAAATCGTAATCGAGTAAGTGGGTTGTGACTATTGAGTGAAGAAAAGTTGAATATTGCAAAAATTGGCCTAGGGTTAGTGCTAAGCAAAGGTGACATACTTGATTGATTTACTTGTTGATTTCAAAAATCAATGCTAGATGTGTTGAATGGAAGGTCAAGTGAGTATTTGTCGAGCAAATGACAAGAGCATTGCATTGAGAAAAGTGAGAGCAATGTAGTAAGTACATGAACTAGTAGATATCAATCATATGGGACATACAACTTGTCGAGCAAGTGGAGGAAAAATACATCGAGCAAGGGGAAAGAATCACCAAGAAAAATTCCACTTGCTCAAAATCTCTATGCTTTGGGAACACCAAAATTCTACGTAATAACAAATGTTGAGCAAAGGAGACTATGATACATCAATTAAACGAATCCATGTCAAGGATGAGGTAGTGCCAAAGTACTTGTATTCTTGAGATTTTCTAGTATTGGCAAATGAAGGACTATGTTCGATAATCAAAGATACCATATGGCATGTCTAGTGTCGAGCAGGGGATGCACATGACTTATGATCACCATAATGCTTGATTAGTGAGTAAGAGGAGATTGAGTTATGAGTGAGGAGAAATTTTTGGTTAGTAGTTAATTTTGGGCAAGTTATGAGACTGCATTGGAGGCCATCAATTAGACAACAAAGTAGAATTTGAAGACCAAGAAGGATGGATAATACAACCATTAGCACAAGAGAAAGCCCAAAATCAAGGAATATGAATAGTTGATAATTGTTCCATGTATGACCCTATATGTTTTAGAAATAGAAATGTGAAGGGAAACAATCATCAATTGTCTCCCCCAACCTTTAACACCACACTAAGAATGATGATTAAATATGATGGTTAATTTTGGGCAAGTTATGAGACTGCATTGGAGGCCATCAATTAGACAACAAAGTAGAATTTGAAGACCAAGAAGGATGGATAATACAACCATTAGCACAAGAGAAAGCCCAAAATCAAGGAATATGAATAGTTGATAATTGTTCCATGTATGACCCTATATGTTTTAGAAATAGAAATGTGAAGGGAAACAATCATCAATTGTCTCCCCCAACCTTTAACACCACACTAAGAATGATGATTAAATATGATGAAGAAGGATCATATTTGACTTCATCGTGATGAATGCTTTACAACCTTAAATTCATAGGGCGTCATTTAAGAATCACAACGATTGTATCAAGAAACCAAAAAATAGGGGAATAAGCTTGAAATGGTAGACATGCCATCGATGCATAATGTAACAATCAATGAGTATTTATATGAGTAGAAATTGATTTTGAATTAATCAAATTAATAGAAAGCAGATAGTGGGAGAGGGAGAGGTATTAATTGATTATGAATCTATCAATTAAATATCGAGTGAGCTATCCATTTAAATAGGAAATCAAGATTTATAAAAGGTTGGATATCGAGGATCACCCCCCTAAGAAAATGAACTTGTACATCAAGTTTCTACGCTGTTAAGTAGCGGTAGTTGTGCCTCCACTTCCACATTTCTCCTTTTGTATTATAAAATGATGTATTAGATGTTGCAACCATCAAAATAATGGAGGCAATTGATCTTATCATATACAATGGACTTGCATTCTATCCCCTAAATGTATAAGCTTGATATGACTTGGATAAGTGAGTCTTGAAAATCCCCTACTAGTTATTGTAAACATAGTGAATTGAGTTCTATTGTTTTCCAGATTATTGCTACTAAGTTTGCATCTTTGACCAATAAGTGTTGATGCTTAAAACCATTTAGTTTGAGTACCAACAATCAATCTCTTTCACAGGCTAGGCAAGAGGCTTCGTGGGATCGGTGCTCGAGGTTATACTCCTAATAGGAAGATTAACATACATCAATGACTTACAAGCGATAAAAAGAAGATGAAATTCAATATGATACAAATAGAGGTTATGGTTGACAACAATGTGTTCACTCTATATATTGGAAGAAAACATTATTGTTTGAGGTACTTGAATAAACCAATGCTTATAAATGCATGGAAATTCAAAATTCTTAGTTGAAGTAGTAACATGCTTAGCATAGAGAACTTCCATTTTTTTTTTACTTATTTTACTTTGCAAACTTACTTTATTTGAAAATGACTAATTGCTAAATGAAACATTGGATTGTTTGAACTAAAAAAAAGGTTAATTCCTTGAGCCCAAAATGTGACTTGTCTTGACATTTCCCTTTTTTGCAAATTAGAATAACCATATTGATGTATTATAAGACAAATTGTGAATAACAAATTATGCATAATAATATAACATGTTGCCTAAAGCAATGCTTCCCTATTTTGTAATTCAAAAATTGATTGATTAAATGAAAATTACACAAATAATGCATTGATTTTCTTTAGATAATGTTCACTAAAAGATGGCCAAATTGTTAAATAACTAACCATATAAATGATTTTTTATATGGAACCTCATTTGAAATTGTTGTTATTCTATCCTTGAGACTAGTTGATTATGGAGTTTATGTGCCAACATCATTAATTCTCCGACTCTCTCTTGCAAAAGGTTTAAATATGTGTTCATGAAAGTGATCTTTTGCAATTTAAATAATACAATAGCTTACATTATTTCCTTTTCATAAACAATTTCATTGTGAAATGACCTTATTCTTGATACTTGATATTGATTTAATTATGCGATGAAGATGGATGTGTCCATATGCAAATTGCATTTTCAACTTATCCTCTTTCAAAGTTATTTTGAAGCAATGTGATACTAAAATTGACCCCGAACTCTACTACTCTTCATGTCATATTGAAGCTTGGCATTGAAGTATTTAATAAAACTAATAATATTGGAATTTTGAATTTGTAACTTAACTCATAAATCTTGAAGTATTTAATAAAACTAATCATATTGGAATTTTGAATTTGTAACTTAACTCATAAATCTTTAGAAGCTCATTTTGAAATCCATTGAAGTTACGAGGGTAAATGATTACTCATCTTTAGGAGTGAAAACTTTGATAATGAGATCATGATTATGTGATATGATAACTTGAAAACCCTTTTACATTACAAATGTTCTAAATTTTAATTGTTTTTCTTAGTTTAAAAGAGAAAGAAGGTTGCAAAAAAGAAAGAAAAGCCTATAAGTTAGATGAGCTTTCAGCTTAAACAACATTTATAAGAATGACATAGAATTATTGAGAGCTAAATTATTGAAACAATAAAATGAAAAAATGTTAAATTTGGAATAATGTTAAATGATTGATTTATGTCATTTTGTTTATATGTAAAGGAGAACATAAAAGAAAGGGAAAAGAGAAGATAAACATAGACAAGTTTCCTGGATTAGTCATGAACATTGCACATGATAAGTTAAAACTTCACCATTAAAATTATAAAGATAGTGTTATAATCATGGAATAACAACTCAAATATGAAACAAAGTTTGCTACAACAAGAACGAAGACTAGTATACTGGTTTTAATTAGTACAAAATGAGACCAATGTGATTCATATTTTAAGCCCTAACAATTCCATTGTAGGTTTTCTTGTACTAAAAGAGAACCACCATTGGTCCTCCACTTGGTCTAGACCTAT